>JAHHUM010002474.1:0-135661 GCA_036173005.1 Crenichthys baileyi
TAGGAGGGATGGATGGGGGGGGTGGATGGATGGATAGATAGATGGATGGATGGGGGGGTGGAGGAGGTTTTAGATGTGGATGGTGGAGGGGGGTGGAGGTGGTTGGAGATGGGGGGTGGAGGGGGGGGTGATGGTTTAGGTTGGGGAGGGGGTGGATGGATGGAGGGATGGATGGGGGGGTGGATGAGGGATAATGGAGGGAGGATGGGGGTGGAGGGGTTTGGGATGGGGGATGGATGATGAGGAGGATGGGTGGAGGATGGGTTGGTGGTGGATGGATGGATAGAGGATGGAGGGGGTGGATGGAGGGGTTTTGGGGGAGGGGGGAGGGATGGATGGGGGGGGATGGGGGATAGATGGGGGGAGGGGATGGGTAGGTGGATGGGTGGATGGATGGAGGGGGGGTTGGATGGAAGGGGGGGTGGATGGATGGATAGATGGGTGGATGGATGGGTAGGTGGATGGGTGGATGGATGGGGGGGGTGGATGGATGGATAGATGGATGGATGGGTAGGTGGATGGGAGGATGGATGGGTAGGTGGATGGGTGGATGGATGGATGGAGGGGGGGGGAGGAGGGAGGATGGATGGGGGGGGGAGGATGGAGGGTTGGGGGGGGTGGATGGATGGATGGGGGGGGGGAGGTGGATAAAAGGGGGGATGGATGGGTAGGTGGAGGGTGGATGGATGGAGGGGGGGGGATGGAGGATAGTAGATGGATGGATGGGGGGGGTGATGGATGGATAGTGGGTGGATGGATGGATGATGGGTAGGTGGATGGAGGATGGATGGATGGAGGGGGGTGGATGGATGGATGGATGGGTAGGTGTATGGGTGGATGGATGGATGGATGGAGGGGGGTGATGGATGGATAGAGGGGTGGAGGGGATGGGTAGGTGGATGGGTGGATGGATGGAGGGGGGTGGATGGATGGATAGATGGATGGGTGGATGGATGGATGGATGGATGGGTAGGTGGATGGGTGGATGGATGGGTAGGTGGATGGGTGGATGGATGGATGGAGGGGGGTGGATGGATGGATGGATGGATGGGGGGGTGGATGGATGGATAGATGGGTGGATGGATGGGTAGGTGGATGGATGGATGGATGGATGGGGGGTGGATGGATGGATGGGGGGGTGGATGGGTGGAGGGGACAATAGCTTGGAACCACAAATATTTCTCCATACTTTATTTACATACATTTCTATATTTCCAGACTGCACAGGAATATCAGAAAGTCAAACAATCGCAAATAAAGAAGAGTTGCTAAATCTAGAACCTGGTTAACTCAATTCTTTGCTTGTTTTCTTTGATAGTTTATTGAACAGGGACCATCCATAGGAACATTAATCTCAAAGCAAAATATGCTTTTTACCAGATTTTAGCTCCTAGAGCTAATTTCCATCTCAAGTCCCTGACACACAAAAACATATTACACCAAAAACAGTACAAAAACAATACAGTCAGTCATTTGAAATAGTCGTATTGCAAACACGATATTGTGACTGAGAAAAAATGTTTAGATTATTGTACACTCATGAAAAAAACCTATCAGAGGGTAAGAGGATACATATGGATCAGACCCTTCGTTTAAATCGCTGCTCCTCAGTTACATCACGTTGATTAAATGCTAAAAATACAACTGAACAGTGTGTGAGGGAACCTCCATACTCATTACCACCTCCACCACTACTGTACCTTTGGAAACTCATCAATCTCCTTTAGCCTCTTCTCTATCTGCAGGCGGCCGCCGTAACGGGTGACTCCATACACCACAGTCATCACTGTCTGTTTGACCACCTTCCTGCTGATGAAGCCCTCCAGGACCTGGGCGATCTTCAGGCCTTTTGCTGCATCCCGAGCTCGCAACTCTTCCACCTGAAACACGCGTTTGTGGAGATGTTTTCTTAAAACACATCTTTAATATTGGTCAAATGATTAATTCTTGTTTTAAAGCACATATGCACATACGGTGCCTTGCCAAAAAGTATTCATTAACCTTTTCTCTTATTACAACCCCAAGCTGCAGTGGAGCTTATTGGGAGTTTGTAAGGCACATGATGGATGCATCTGATGCATTTTAGTCCCCTGAGCATTCCCATTTCTGCACATCTACAATGCAAGAAAACACTAAGCAATGACATTTAAAGAGATCACGCTGACATCCATGTCTTCCCATGTTTCGTTATGTTAAGGTAATAGTCAACCCCAAAATATTTAACATGGCTTCTTATTAAACAAATCCTACCATCTGAGATGCTTGGGGAGGAGAACTTGATTAATGGATTTAGAAACTGAGAGTATTTGCTCTCACTGTAAGTTTCGAATTACATGACTGTTGACAGAGAGACTGGACACACAAGCTTGCCCTTATGAATAAGGAAGATTTTCTTTCATTGTGGTCGTTGACTGTTTAAAAGCTTGATGCTATCTACAGTATTGTCTAAAAATAACTACAAAGCCCAGTGGAAAACAAAGTCCACCAAAACAGAGTCCTGCAGAAATACAATGTCTACAGAGTACTGGCTGAAGTTACAGTCACTGCCCTTGGAGGAGGAGAGTCTTGTCCTTAGCTCAGTTTAAATCTTGCTGTTCTGAAATGCCAGAACATCACAACTGGGACCAAGCTTAAATGTTTCTGCAACCTGGATGCTTTCAAGCACACACACTCATAAATGTTAAAACTTTATAAGAATAACAAAGTCTCTGTTCTCTCTCCACTTTGATGCAGAGCACGAGAAACAAAGCACCTTTAAATGCAAGACCTAAACTTAGAAACCTAAAAATATCCTCCATGCTCAGCTTGTCACTCACTATAGGGCTTAGTGGGCCATCTGAATAATAACCACTGAGCAACTGTAGCGTGCCTTGCAAATGAAAACTCCTGTTGTGTAACAGCAAGTTTGCAGTTTAAGGGGCGAAACTACTCGTACTCGTCGTCTTCCGCTTTATCCGGGACCGGGTTGCGGGGGCAGCGGACTCAGCAGAGACGCCCAGACGTCCCTCTCCCCAGACACCTCCTCCAGCTTCTCCGGGGGGAACCCAAGGCGTTCCCAGGCCAGCCGAGAGACATAGTCCCTCCAGCGTGTCCTGGGCCGTCCCCTGGACCTCCTCCCGGTGGGACGTGCCTGGAACCTGCCGAGGAAGGCGTCCAGGAGGCATTCGATATAGATGCCCGAGCCACCTCAAATGGCTCCTCTCGATGTGGAGGAGTAGCGGCTCTACTCCGAGCCCCTCCCGAATGGCCGAGCTCCTCACCCTATCTCTAAGGGATTGCCCGGCCACCCTATGGAGGAAGCTCATTTCAGCCACTTGTATCCGGGATCTCGTTCTTTCGGTCATGACCCAAAGTTCATGGCCATAGGTGAGGGTAGGAACGTAGACCGACCGGTAAATCGAGAGCTTCGCTTTTCGGCTCAGCTCTCTCTTCACCACTACGGACCGGCACAGTGCCCCCATTACTGCGGCAGCCGCAGCAAATGGGTCACTCATGAACAAGACCCTGATATACTTGAACTCCTCCACTTGAGGCAGGAACTCCCCTCCAACCTGAAGAGGACAAGCCACCCTTTTCCGGTCGAGAACCATGGCCTCGGAGGAGCTGATCTTCATCCCAGCTGCTTCACACTCGGCTGCAAACCGCCCCAGCGCATGCTGTAGGTCTTGGCTAGAGGGGGCCAGCAGGACCACGTCATCCGCAAACAAAAGAGACGAAATCCACTGGTCCCCAAACCAGATCCCCTCTGGCCCTTGGCTGCGCCTAGAAATCCTGTCCATAAAACTTATGAAGAGGACCGGTGACAAAGGGCAGCCCTGGGCGAAACTAAATAGTGTTAAATTACTCAAAAAACCACCTGCTGGGCTACGCCGCTGTATACATCCTGGGGCACCTCGCAGGGCATGAGGTTGACTGAAGTTGCACCAATGACATCTCTGCCAAGAGCAGCATAGTGCTGGAGACCATTGCAGGAGCCATCCTAAAAGAGAGATGGAGAATTGGCAAACAAGACATTGGAGGATGAAGTAGAGTTGGTTAAAAATGATGATATTTTCTACTTCAAATAAGTGCATAAAAACTAAGAGCGCGCACTTTATGGTCTAAACACACATCAACCAACAATATGTACTTTGATGCCCTTTTATAGTTTAACAGAGTAAAGGTTAGTGGCGTCTGTTTTGGTACAATAATAATGTAATTTCTTTTCTGTCAAACAACCTGCAGCACATTCTTTCTCTTATTTTTCACTCCTATGCCATCTTAGAAACTATCTTGAAATTTATTTTCAAATCACAAGATAAACTTTTGCAGAACTTTTCCATAATCTATTAAAAATGTAATAATTTTACAAATATTTTACAGTACCTGGTGTACAGGAAAGTGAGAGATGAACTTTGTTGGATCGGGTGACCTCACTGCATTGGCTATCTCCATGCAGCAGCCCAGCGCCTGCCATGGCTCATCTGCTTCCATCCACCATTTTTTACCCTAACAGTGACAGATAAGACACAGCAGACTGATTAGATAAACATCTGCAGGAAATATTAGTCACTTGTTTGGTCAATTCTTTAAAGACATTTCTACCAAGTCAACTATAATTTAACACACTTTCTGAAAATAGTGATCAGAACATGAAGGTGGACTAACATTTAGAGGGTCATCTGCAGAATCCAGGATGTCCTCCATGATGCTGTTGGCGTATTCCAGACGTTCCTGTAGGGAGCTTCTTTTCTTCAACCCTGTCAAGTTGACAAGGTGAATCTTTAGCCAGTCCAAACCCTTGGAACCAAGAGGCTTCCCCTCAGCGAACACAAGCATCGCCCGTGTGACATCACTTCCCAGGTGATTAAAGTACGGAGGACACGGGTAGGTGCGCCCCCTGAAGTCCATGTTGTGGGGAAACCAGAACAACTCATCCCGCATGTGGTGGGCGATGGAAAGTTTATAAAGAGCGTCCATTCGCAGGCTGTGCATCTCGCTGCACTTCTTCTTGGCGTTGATCACCTCTCGTTTCATGTGGGCCTTCTCGCTGGCTGTGTAAGTGGGGTCTTGAGGATTGAAGTGGGGTATTTTAGGGGCTTCCGACAGAGGTGGAGGGATATCCAGCTCATCGCTCCCTCTGTCATTAAAGATCGAGATGATAATGTCCAGAATTGGTTTGTTGATCCTCCAGGCGCAGTTACCCAACTGGTTGAGCGAGTCAAAAACAGGGTAAAGATTCTGACACTTCTCCAGCAGTTGATCGTGCTGCATGGCCCCCTCCAATGTGCGCATCAGCTTGGCCGGAGTGACCAGGTAGGCTCCGAACTTCACTGATGTCCACGGAACCGGAGGGCACAGCATCGGCATCACGGACGACTCGAAGGTCAGCATGGTCTCCATGGCTTCCTGCTGCATCTGTGTCAAGATGGGGTGAGGCTTGATGAAGCCAACCTGAAGGGAAAAACATAAGAAACACGCATATTTCATTTGTTCATATAAAGAAGATAAAAAATGTTGCCATTCAAAATAGATACTAGAAATAAAGAAAACAGCTAGGAAGAGAGTTTGAGGTTCAATTGCTTTTCTCAAAATGTTGTCAAACTGTTGTTGCTGTCAGGAAAATGTCTCCCACTATTTATTTCTTTTTTTAAATCTATAATAAATAAGATTTTCCACACGTCTTGATAGACTCTAGCAAAAGGATTATGCTTTAAGAATCAAATTATGCCAAAAAAGTAAAGAATTGTGAAAATTTGGGCATTTAGAAACTATATGCAGGGTTCCCAGATGTTGTTTAAATGGATGGACGGACAGAATGTTTAGAGATTACATAGGAAATTAAGGACATACAAATATATTTTCTTACTCTTTTCCATTTCTATCCAGTACTGGAAGATACCTTAATCTTCATTGGACTTTCGCAGAAGGCATAGAAACCCTTGGTGAGTTCATAATTCATATAAAAATACCCTTAAATTTTATATACAATTTCTGTCAGGAGTCATTATTGGAGCAAATGACCCTAACATGTTTGATATGTTACACATATTGTGCCACAGCTTTTACGCAACATACATGTGGCAGTATATAAAAAGATTTCCATTTGTTGACTGTAACCTGACTGAAACAGCTCAGCATCGCTCCAATGAGTCAAACCTTCATGCTGTGCAGTAAAATCATTAGGATCCCCCCTGATGGGGTAATCACTATGAAGAGAAAGAGCTAGAACCTATGAGAATGGAAAATTACACAAGAATTATACTTGACTGGACTATGTTTCACTGTCAAAGCGCATCAAGCTCAACAACCCACACATCCGTCTCAGTTTTAGCCCGATTCTCCGAGAGTGGTCACCTCAAGATGCAGCAGGCTCCCACGGCAGTAAATCAGCGAGCCAATTAAGGGGACACTGAAAAAAGGGATTAGGCTGGGTCCTATTCATCTTATTCAACTGTTATCCCCACTAATTCCCACCAGGGGAAAGTGGTTTTAACAGATCACACTCCTAAGAGCCTCAATGCTGGATAGAAGTGCTCTCAAGTGTTCAAGGTAACGGATTGTGAACAATCTTTGTGACAAAAGTGAAGGTCAAGTCCTTTAAGGTTGTTCTTTTCATTTCTACTCCTTTTTCTTTGTTAATGAAAAGGTCAGCTGTACAGCTTGTTCACTATTAACTCTCTCAAATACTTAAAGTAATTCTGTATAATTTTCACCAACTGAGCTTAATTAGACAAATTGTTAAAAATAGAGTAGTATTTTTAATGCTTTGGAGAGCTTACCCTGAAGTATGTTTTCCACAAAAATGTTAGATTAAAAGAATCCCCCCGCTACAAAGATCTGCTCTTCAGCAGCAGTGATGGTTTTTGATAAAGGTTAAATGGATAATACCCAGAGCGGCATTTGACTGAGGGCGGCACAAACGCTCAAGAATTAAACACAAATTGTTTAAAACATCAAAAAAGCTCCTGCTTGCAGCTGAGAATAGTGTAACCTAGGGCTTTGTGTACAAAGATGTATGTATATTTCTTACTGAAACATGACATATGCATAAATTGAGAAAATTGTGTGCCCACACACAAATTTATTTTTATAAAACTGTGCATACGTATGAATCCAAGCACTTTTCCTTTGTATATCCCAATCAACATGAAATTGAGTGTGCATGACAGAATATCTGATACCTCTATTGACACACTTGCTCTTTTTTATGCCGTAATATTGGCCTGTTTAACTGTATTGAACGGAAACTTGATAAATCTGGCTGACAAACAGATATTTCCATCCCAACAGATGTCAGGGCTTGCCTCAGAATCAGCCCTGATCAGTTTGCTAGGTCCCTTCGAAATACCTTTGCTGCTAAGAAACCCAACCTGTGGTCATGAGCTGTATGGGTACGGCTCCTTGTGGTGCTGCACTCCTGGAATGGCTGCTGTTCTAAGCATAGTCCTAACACTATTGCCTTTTGAAACATAAAATCACTATTTTGGGTCAGAAAATGCTTTTGGTCTCCAAATACACACTGTTCACACTGCCACATTTGCAATATCCTCTAATATGGAGAGTGTACCCACTGGATAAGCTTTATGGATAAAGCTTATCCTGTAACTGAAAAATATTGAATGCAACATGTATAGAGGTGGTGAAGTTAAGTTACAAAGTAGTTTTCTTTTTTTGTATCGTGAAATAAATTGTGAGAAAGCACAGAGTGCAGCAGCAAAGTCAATGCTTTGTGAAGCTTGTTGAAATACATTTCAAGTAAAGCACAATTCTGGCTACAGCTGCAGGGGATTCTACATCAGGGAGGCGACAGAAAAAGCAGGTCTTGCCATCGCCGAACTGTACCTGTCTTGTGCTGCGGAAGGCGTACATGTGGTAAAGGATGGGAATGAGCTTTCTGTCACAGGCAGGGTTCAGGATATCACTGTTGATTTTAAGGTTCTTCACCATCATGTCCACCATGAAGGTGCCCAGCTCCAAAGTTACAATATACGGCCAGCTTGCCTCGCCCCCCTGCAGCGTGGGTCCTGAACGCTGCTCCATCTCCAGTTTACACCACTGTTCCCTTGGAAGGACATTGTACACCTAAAACAAAGCACCACAACAATTTTTAACTTTTATTGTCTTAGTTTACATAAAGCACATCAACCCTAAGTTACAGAAAATTTGTTGCATATCTTCTAGTCTCCAAATTTGTGTGTGAAAAAATAATGTGAACTGATAACAAAGACAAGTAACACATTCAGATGAGCTGTCCAAAAAACATATTATAATTGGCATTGTTTTAAGTACAAAGTCTCCATATAAATGACCTCAGATGAAAAACAAGCACCGTAACTAACTTCCTGTATTACTGACAGCAGGAGTAAACAAGCATCCGGCTTATTATAATCTTGTAATAATAATCTTATAATTTTAGCATTTTCCCAAGGGCTTATGAAGCCATCAAAACACAGAGTCAGGGACAAAGAGTGCAAACTCCCATTAAGCAAACACAGTAAGTCAACTACGCCTCAAGAAGTAACAGAAGTAACAGAGCTGGTTGTTTAGTAAATACAGAAAAATACCAAATTCATAATGATGCTGGATGAAAGGTACAAAAAAACAATAGGGTTTTTAATCACGTCTGAATATGACAAAATCAGGGCAATCAGAGTGTGGCCTAAAACAACATATAATTTCTATTAACAAAAGATCTAAAAGGATATAAAGACGAGACAAAAATAATACAGTAAAATCATCAGTTTTGCATATCCACATAGACAAATTTCAGGCAATTTCCTTGACTAAAACTAATGAAACTCAAGGATGTTTGTAGGTTATGACAATTATGACAAATAACTTATATTTAAATAACCTACATTTGTCCAATAGCTTATTTTAATTTATCTAAGAACTAGAGAATGTTAAATTTAACTAAATGAACCTAAATTAGTGTTTTGGCATGTAGCTCAAGTGCTTTTACACCTGGGTTACCAGAGCTCAATGCCTAAAGTATATAGTGAACTTCAATACAGGGTGTATTGCTTTCCTGGATCATGGGGCTTGTAGTTTAATCAGAGATCATGACAGATAATGTTAGACACCAAATACCTTAGCTAGAACTACATATCATGCAATAAATGAATGCAGGCTGACTTCACTAAATGTGATTTAAGACCTGGGTAAATATATGACTTTTTTAAGACCTTGTAGAAAGAAGATTGTAACACAGAAAGATTTCTACTATTTAAAGCCTTGACCCAAAGGAGCAACACATGCAGCAGCAGCAGCATGTCAAAATGCTGATTCAATCCCTTAAAATTACTTTGAATTTACTCATTGCCCCCACAGATCCATACATCACTTTGTCTAACAAAAAAATAAAAAATTCCACTAAGGTTAGCTGATTTTATTAATGTATTTGAGTATAAAGCACAATGATATTCAACATTGTTGGTTTAAAAATATTGTTTCTGAAAACAGAAATTCCATCTATCGCCATTATCTAAAGGTAATTGGAAGTTCTTACAGAGTTTAAACTGGGAGTGAAAAGAAAATCTTGGGAATATTCAAGCTCTAAAAAAAAGCCTAGCATCATCCCACCACAAAACCTTCCCATAACCCAGGATCGATCTGGAAGTACTACCCTATTGGCAGATTTTTATCCTGTTAACCTGATTTAGCCCTGGCCTCTGCAGTGGAAATGACAGGTTAAAGTATGATCACTTTTTTACCTTGGTATCTTTGGCCAGCAGATCTGTGTAGGCATCATAGATACTTGCTAGCTTTTCTACTGTCCGATTCTGGTGCTTCTGTCGCACACAGTACTTGGTGTAGATCCTGTTGCCCAGATTTCGAGCTAAAATCTTTAGTGACTCTCCACTAAGAGGCAGGCTGGCAATACTCTGCAGAAAACACAGCACAAGTCGAGAGGTCAGAGGCACAGAAACCTGAGTTAGTACTCAATCCCATGTACCAATAAATACAAGTTTGAGACTTCAAGTACAAAACAATGAAGGAAAAGCCCTTATTCTATTAGTAAAGCATTCTGAGCCTGGCCTTTTTTATAATAAACATTGTAATGTGTTTATTTTTCTAGTTCTTGAGGGAAGCATAAAAAAATGTGATGCTTTTACCTTTGCCAGATATTCTAATTTTCAGATCCTAATTTGATATTGCAGATTAAGTTTAATTACTGCGTAAATTAAATATATCAAATACATGTATTTCAAACCCAGGGAAGTCTTTGTGACATCATGGACTTGTGACATTTTGTTCAGCAGGCTTTTATTACCTGTATCATAATGTCAACATACTCCTTATCCTCCAACAGACAGAGATAGGGATAAAGGTTAAGCTTGTAGTCCTTGGTGTTGGTTTTGGTCAGGATCAGCTTGCTCTCCCTCAGCGCCTGAAGGAGGACCTTCTGCCACTGCGCCCGCTGTTCTGCCAGCAGTTCTCTCTAAAAGATTACACAACTGGAAGTCATCCATCTGAGAGCGCAAAAATAAAATGAACACAATGCAAAAGCCAAAAAGGAACAGGAAAAACACAGTATGAACCTTCACAAAAATAAAATATGAAAACGAAACTGGGGAACAGGCTTGGTCCTACATATAGAAATATGCATAAACAGACAATGAAAAGGACGAGAGATTTATTTTCCTGGATATCTGACACTGTAGAAAGGAGATATAAGACAAACAAATATATATGTATTTATTCATTTGGCTTTGGTGATATAAAAACTATGGTGCAGTTAAGACATTGGTTTTACTTAAGTAGCAGCTTTAATCAATTTTAGACTGATGCAGCGTAACATCTCATCTAATTGGGGCACAAACAAAATAATTGTTCAAATATTTGATTTATTGTGTATCTGTATAGGTACAGAAAATATTTGAGAGGCAAGGCAAACATATTGTAAGGGAGTGGTAAGTAGAAGAATGCAAATGCAATGTGATTATTAAATGGATTTGCTAATTAATATGTAATGGCATGCAGCAAGCTTTTCATTACATAGAGATATGTGGCAAGACTATTAACAGCCTATGGAGATGGCAGGAACACAAAAAAATTAAATTGCATGTCATACTCTATCAAGCCTGGCAAAAGTGTTTACATTCCTGGAATGTTTTTACATTTTGTCTAATTACACCCACCAACCACCTTGTGTTTTATTGAGACTTTATATGGTAGACCCCCACAAAGTAGTGTGTAAGTGTAAAGTGGAAGGCAAACTGTACCGGAAGTAATAAAACCAGCTTAAGTTTAGTTAGTTCAGATAGAGAGCTCCTGTAAACAGCCCTTTTAAGTCTTGCCACAGATTCTAGGTTAGATTTAGGTCTGGACTTTGACTGGGTCATTCTGAGACATGCATATGCTTTATTTTAAATAATTAGATTGTAGTTCTGGCTTTATGTTTGGAGTCATTCTTCTGCTGAAAGATGAACCATAGCCAAAGTCTTCAGTCTTCTGCAGCCAGGGTTTTCCTCCAGGATTGCCCTGGTTTTAGCTCTAGCCATCTTCCCATCAGCCCTGACCAGCTTCCCTGTCCCTGCTGAAGGAAATTATCTCCACAACATGATGCTGCCACCACCATGTTTCTATATGGGATGGTGTTTTCAGGATGGTTTTGGTTCATTTTGGACCCATCTGGCCAGACCTTCTTCGGCTTGGTTGCTGTATCCCCTACATTGTGGCAGACTGCAGTTGGGGCTCCTTATGGCTTTTTTTCTACCTTTTTAATGGCTTGCTTCTTGCCATTTTTTTCATTGTGTTCTCTTTGCCTTTCAGTTTAAGACACCCATGTCTTTGAATATTTCAGATTGTGCTATACTTTTCCCATTTTGAATGATGAACCAACTAGTGCTTCGTGAGATCTGTGGAGGCTTAGGATGTTTTATAACCCAGCCCTGCTTTAAATTTCCCAGCACCTTTCTTCCATACCAGTCTTGTGTGTTTCTTGGCCGTCGTGATGCTGTTTGTCAACTTATATTCTCCAACAAACCTTTGAGGTCTTCACAGAAAAGCTGTATTTATACAGAATTTAAACCACCTACTCTACTTTACATTTATTTGTATATTTATTTATTTGTACCACATCAGTTTCCACATAAAATTCACAGAAGTTTGCTGCTTTATACAAAAAGTGACAAATCTGAAGGGGTTTAAATACTTTACATAATAGTAACGTGAACTAATTTAGCAGTTTTATTCCTAATGCCAGTGTTAATGCTATGCTAAACTTTGTCAATACAAAGTTTGAATATTTTTCACCAAACAGCAGTTTATAGAACACCAAGGGAGACAAAATATGGAAACTTAAGTATCTTGTTTAAAAGCAACCTAAATCACCTAAAGTCATTCATGTCTTTAAACATTTTACTTGAGGGAATAAAAGTGTTCTTAAGTCACAGTTTGGCAGTTCTTGCAGTTTTATTGCACACATTTAACTATCACAGAAGTTTGAATAAAGCAGAGACGCTGGTTCAGATTGTGGATGGAGAGGTGGCTGCTCGCTCTCTCCAGAGGGCTCCATTAAAATGTATAATTATTTAGCCCTGGCAGTCTGTAAATGCTGCCGGACCACCAGGGACTTTAGCCTGTTCGCTTCCCACATAGCCCATCTGCACAAGCCAGGCCTGGCTGTAAATGCCAGAGTTGAAAAAAAGGCTGAGGACAAGAGCAGGATACTTCATACTAAAAGTTGTCAATTCTGAATGTATATAATTTCAAGGATGATCCAAGAAAACCTTAAGAGATGAAGTGGAGGGAGTATATTTACCATTCTGGCCATGTGTTCAGTGACGGGCTTGATTGCTTCAACAGAGTCTATGGTGACGGTGCAGGCCTGCTCCACTCTGAGCTGACATTTAAAACGCTCCTGGAGCTCCTCCTGAGTGAAGTCAAGTTTGGGATAAGTGTGATGACCCCTCTACAACAAAGAAACAAAATCCAGACAGACACAAAAAGAAGAAAAAAAAAGCATTATTTGATGATACTACAGAAACATTTTTCTTCAAGCTTAACTCCACAAAAAGGGAACCTTGATGGTGCTCTGAACTAGCTGCCTTGCTGCTAAATTGGTTCGTTTTTAAAGTCCATTGCAATGGACTAACTGGTCCACTCGTAAGGCTCAGATGAACGTTACGCAGTAGAGGAAGGAACCATCAGTTGGGGTGACATGTTTGCCAGCAGATGATTGGAGGTTACCTCATTTAAACTCACAGATGCATTAAATTAAGCCTTTATAGCATCTTCACACCAACTGTGTGCCGGCTGTTTGGCACATGCATTTCTGAACTGCTGCGTATTGATTGACTATGTACTGCACAGTCAATGTTTCTGTTCCACAGCTGCTGTGACTCAGGTTTTGTCTGTGCAATGTTTCATGATGGCAAAGAATATGGCTTCATGGTAGTAACACATGATAAAGAGAAACCAAAGAAATAATTCCTTAGCCATTATGAAGTCACTTACATGTTGCATTCAGCCAGAAGTTTTGTGCATAGCTCCAGGCAAATCAAGTGAAAAAGTATTTGCCTCCTTACAGTTTTCTGCTGGTTTTGCTTTTTGTGACACGTACATGTAAAACAAAGTTTAACACCAAAAAAGAAACCCTAAGTAAACACAAAAAAGCAGTTTTCAAATGATGAATCCATTGTTATTTGGATAATGCTATCCAAATTAACATTCCTGAATGTAAAAAAGTTATTTCTCCCTAAACCTAACAACTGTTGGGAACAACTACTAGTAAATGATTCCCATAGCTGACGAGTCTTTTACATCACGGTGGAGGAATTGTGGTCCACTCTTTTTTGCCAATTTATTGTGTCCAGCCACTCTGGATGGTTTTTGAGCATGAAAGTCCAGTTTAACTTTTAAAAGGATTTAAATCCAGACTTCGACTAGGCCACTTCATTTTGGATTTTAAGGAAGCACAGCAACCCCAGACCATTGTACTACCATGACCATGTTTCACAGTTGGAAGACGTTCTATTCCATTTTAACCTAAGATGCAACGGGATGAGAATCTTCCAAAGAGTTCCACTTTTGTTTCACAGAACTTTTACCTTAAAGTCCTTGAAGATCAGATAAATGTTATTTTTTGTTTTTTTTTTCCAAATGTGAGACAGGTCTTTGTATTCTTCTTGGTCAGCAGTTTTCACCTTCCAACTCTGCCATGGATGTAATTTTTGCACAGTTGCCTTGATATTATAAACTATGAACACTTTGACTGAGGTAACAGCCATTTCTAGCCGTTGAGGAACATTTTAGGTAATTTTGGTAGACTGGCCAATCCTTATAAGGCATACCACTGTTCCATTCTTTCTACATTAGTATAAAAGCTCTCAATGTGGTTCACTGGAATGGAACCCCTTCAGGATGATAAATATAGTGGTTTGTCATCGCTCTTGAAATTCAAGAAACTCTGATTTCTTGATTTTATAGGTCATTGTTGGGCAATGTTCGCTGATGCACATAAGGCGTGTAAACTGGCCCACGTGGTCTGACATTAATAACCTCAGAACAGTCGTGTTGGCCAAGATCACCTTTTTCCACCGCAACAACAATAGTCACAAAAGCATCAACCAACGAAGCAACTGCCAGCCTGCTTTGATTTTCTCTTTTATCATATGGATGGGCCAGGTGCCTGTCTTACCTGGGGCAAACATGGCATCAGGATGCACTATGGGAAGAAGACAAGCTGGTAATGGCAGAGCATTGCTTTGAGTATTACACTTTAAGCACTGTTGCAGACCACACCTTCATTGAAACCATATTCCCTTGTGGATGTGGGGTCTTTCAGCAGAATAATTAGCCCTGCCACAAAGCAAAAATGTTTCAGGAACTGTTTGATGAGCACAACAAGTTTGAGGTGTTGACTTCCAAATGCCCCAGGTTTCAATCCAATCATTTATGGGATGTGCTCAACAAACAAGTCTGATCCATGTAGGCAATTTACAGAACCTAATCGATCTAATACAATCTTGATGCCATATACCACAGAATGTCTTCGAGGGTCTAGTGGAGTTGATGCTTCAACAGATCAAGGACGTTCGTGCAGCAACAATGGGAGCTGCACACTAATATGAATGTGTTCATAATGTTATGCCAGATTGATGTATCGCTTTAAGATGGCTAGTTAATGCACAGAAAGCTGGGAACACAGAGGAGATTTTAGCAATAATTCTTAAAAAGAACTTGCCGTTTGACTTTTAAAGTAATATACTTTTTCTTCGCAAAGTGGACTTAAGTTATTTACAAATAAAAAAAAGGAAAAGGAAATAAAAAATATTTAGCTCTTGCATGGTAAGCAAGATTAACAGCAATGCAGACACATTGAAACTAGATCAAACTGCATTTTGTACGATCTACAGCTTCATCAAAATTCAATCTCACAACAACAAACAATGTTCTAATTAGACCAGGCGTCTGCTGCAAACAGAGAATCAAAATTCTCCAGAGGCCATATGACCTGATCCTCTCTTATCTAGTGGTCCAGTTATTTGGACAGCCTTTAAGCTCCTATGACCTGCCAAAAAGTCATAGTCTGGGGTGGATATTCAAACAACCACCTGTACAAAGGCTATGAGAGCCAGTGGTAAAGACACAAGCACATCTGACCTGTTCTCATATTTTATAAAAAGGGAAAGGTCTCACAAAGAGTTGAACCCAAAATCATTCACGACCCTGGCAGATTCAAGTTTAAAGTAGTCTTTAATTTAACCTAAATATTTCTTCTGACCGGAAGTAATATCGACAAAAGCCCTGCCAGAATCCTATCTTAAATCTGATAGATAACCAGTGAAGGGTGATAAAGATTAGGGTGATGGCAAGGGGGTGTTTCAACCTAAACAATCTGTAGCTTACGACCAAGGATAAAACGTCAAAACACCAGTGGAAACATGCAAAAAACCTGGTCAGTAATTATAAGAAGATTTTGATTGCTAGAAGGAAATACCCGCTGTCGTCATTAGCTAGTGGCTAGCTCATGGGGAACTACAGCCAATCAAAACATTGTGAGTGCCACTTCTAGAAATCTAGAGTCTAGTTTTGTTTTTGGTCAGCCTAAAAAACAAAGAATCATTAATAACACTGTGTTTTAACTATAATAAAAAGGCAGAGTACAATCAGAATAACCAAATATGACTGTAACTGATCTCTTAGGTGGACAGCCCTCCATTAGAATGTAAAGTAAATACCACCTCAGATAAACAGAAATCAGCAATAGTCACAATTACTGATTTCTTAACAAACCTATTCAGAAAGATAGTCAAAAGGAGAACTTGTTTCTCTAAATAGAGCATGGCAGAACGAGTTAGGGTTGTAAGGTTGCATTGGAAGAAAACCACAAAAACCAAAACTGAACTAGAGATGTTTGGTCATGATGCCCAG
This sequence comes from Crenichthys baileyi, assembly GCA_036173005.1. NCBI lineage: Eukaryota > Metazoa > Chordata > Actinopteri > Cyprinodontiformes > Goodeidae > Crenichthys > Crenichthys baileyi. The sequence goes on from JAHHUM010002474.1 coordinate 16,363, forward strand.
CACCATGTTAGGGTAAAACCAAACAGCATATTGGTACCAATACTTCACAGACCAACTGTCAAGCATTGTGGTGGAGGGGGGATAGTTTGGGAGAGTGATGGGTGACATAGACCTGAAAATTTTAACGTGATATTTTGTAGCATTTGTTGTAATAATGACAAAAATGATTAAAAGAAAGAAGTTTTTTAAGAATTAATTAAACTTTATCCTTGTCTTTTTGGCAGTACATTCATCATTGCATACAGTCAGCAATGTGTTCATCTTTAGCAAGAACTCAGTTCAATCAGGCTAAAATTAATTGATTCATATTCATAGTTCACCTAAATATTTTGAAGTTCACAGCTCCAATTTGAACTAGTTCTCATTCATTGATCATAATTTGGATTATTCCATTACCTAGCATCAAAGTTATTCTCCCTGTTGTCTTTGCTTATATAAACTGTATTTTATAACGGCTGGAACATCAAGTCGGGGCAGATGGGATTTGCCAGGGGTTTTTTCCCCTTTAAACTGTTATTGTGAAAAACAGCCTAAAAGTAAAAGTTAACATGGTCTTTGATAGAGACACTCACTCATTGCACATTTTTAAAAAATAATTCATAGTTCCTCTTTAATAAAGTCTTGCTTTTATTTTGGCACTTTAGCTGATTAAAGCTTCGCTCACGTAAATTACATACACCTCTGTTGATCTTCTAGTTATTTATCTGCAGGGTGGTAAGAGTTCAGAGCTACAGCTTTGTCTTTGCTCTATCTCCCATCTATAAAAAAAAATAAAAACAAATAGGCAGCAACAAACTCCTCAATGTAACCTGATAAATAACCCATATAGGTCGTCATGAAGCTGAGCTGAATATCTGTTACCAGTGCGCTTGCACACACGGTCAGCGGAAACTGAGAGTGCACCTTGAGGAGAAATTATGCAGATTTTCTCTGTGAAATATCCAAAGTTTGACGTTAAAAAATACAATGTAAATCTTTCGTTTTTCACCTAAACAAAGCAATGGTAAACGACGTCAAGTTGAGCTGCTCCTCACTTAAAAAACTGTATATCAGTTCAGAGTTCGCAAAAATGTGAGCCCCACTCATGAGCGGTTTCATTCAAACACATTCGTGCACAACACTACATTCACTTAGAGCGCCACAAACCTAAATTACTTTCGAAAAATAAAACATACCCATCATTGAATAGCCTATTCAGCACACCAGTTACATAAAGAGCAATTAAACCAGTAAACAGCCACTAAACAGCACAATGTAATTGTATTTTTTCCAATTAGAACCAACAGTGGTAAAAAAACAGCAACAGCAAATGTAAACAAATGTAACAATCCCAACCACGCTGTCTGTTTTAGGGGTTTGCAAATATCAGCAATTATCCTTATCATGACATATCACAATGTTTAGCACTACAGGAGGGTCCAGCTAGATTGTAAAAAGTTAACTGTATAAGGTGTCGCTTAATAAGATCAATACAGCCACAAACCTGCATGGTCTACGTGGCACCAACAAAAATCCACAGGTAATAAACTGCAGCTACATAACTAACTAAAGAAATTAACAACGTTACCATTCCTTCCACTGACACCAATCAGAACCACAAATTACACTCACTATGTAGAATCAAGTGTAGCTAAACAGTTTCATAATTTCGTGACAATTCAAATGCTGATACTGGAAAAAATGTTACTGAATGTCTGTTTTGCAAGATGATGACCTTTATTATGGAAGTTTTAGAGTAAAATAAACCTTTGCAGAGTTCAAAGGTCGAACCTAAACAGCAAACCCGTACTAACTTAACATTTGTTTTAGTGTTTGTCCTTTTTCCAAACTAGCACCCAACAGAGATTTTCCTGTAATCATCAAGCCAATCAGAATTCTTTATTAAAGCCCTTCAAAAGCTTATTTGGACAACTGATGTATTTTGAGCAAAGCAACATATTAGTGAAAAGAGTCTGGAGAGCAAAGACAAACTAACAAACACTAAAAACACATTAATAGTACCTGTTCTCTGGCTGGAGTTTTAGATTCTGCTGAGTCAGCTTAATTAAACCCCGCTAAGATGAATTCGCTTTAAAGTACACCCCTCACAGAGGTGGAATGCTATCACATTTTTGCTGATGGAGGTCCATCTACACGTGAGATTAGATTAAATGGCCTTTATTGATCACAGGGGAAATTCAAGAAGCCAATAAATCACTCTCTGATGCAACAATTTGGCCATTTTTTTGTCAAATAAATAACGATCAGGTGTTATACATCATATCCTGTTGATCAACTGTGGCTTAATATACCTGCAGTAATTTCAGGACCAGGTAAGGACAAGAGGAGTTTTATTAAACACACCAAAGCCTAGAATTGATAGAGGGTCTACTTACTTTGTACCGTGACTGCATGACCTCAAGATAAAAACAAAAACAAATCACATGCTGATAACAGCAAAAATATGACAGCCAGATGAAGAGAAAAAGTAAAAATGGTGCATGGACAGAGGCTAAAAATACAACAATTGTTCAAAAAGCTGTTAATGAGTCATGTAACAAGCATACGAAGGGTGAGAAAAAAGGAGGAGAGGTGAGAGGAAAAGAGGCAACACAAGCAGAGAAGCCATTAGACAGCAGAGCTGGGTGACTATAAATAGGCCTGTTCTTTTCTGGTTGTTAAGGGGTGACAATCAAATCTATCGTAGTCACACTGGCGTCTCCTGGCAGCTATTTCATCCATCTAGTGCTCCACATGACAAAGCATTAGGAACAGACCACCTCAAAATAACGTATATCTCCGTCAGCTTACTAAATGAAAACAATTATATGCACTGATTAATTTTCACAAAAGGCATTAATGTGTTTGGTGTTTTTTTCAGAAAACCTAAAATTCCTTTTGATACCCATTAAATAGCCACTGAGCAGCCAACATACCTTTGTGTAGAAGTCCTGCACCAGCGGTGAGAAACACTGACTTGCATTCGGGGTGTGGCAGGGCTCGTAGTCTGGCTTCACAGTTTGAATCGCCTTCAGCAGCATGTCCCTTTCATCTTGTTGGAAAACACAACAGCTGAACAGATCATCTACTGTCACCCCGTCCTTCTTCATTTGATTCAAACACCTGGACAAGGAGACACAGCCAGAGGATGGGAGGTTGGGATTTTTTGTCTGCAATTGGTGATTCACAGATGGACACTGTTCAGTCTTTCACTGGTTAAACTGTTTTTAGGTTTTCTTTGAGGGCTTATCTGCTGATTCAAAGTCTCTTTTAGGAACATGCAAAAGTTTTTGTGTAAGCTTTAAGCTTTATTTTAATTCAGCAATTAAATGTAACAAACATGGTCCATAAAAGAAAAAAATGTGCTGTGGGTTTCTTGATGGATGTAGTAGTTTAGAATCTAGGGCTGCAACTAACAATTATTTTGATAATCAATTAATCTGTCCATTATTTTTTCAATTAATCGGTCGATTAACAATCGGATAGCAAAAGGTGCTAAATGGGGGATTATTTACAGAATTTGAATCAGGTGAAGCTAAAGCTATGCCACTTGAGGAATTCTGGATAGAACATATTTAGCGACTAAGAAAGTTTATTATCTCATTTTTGACCTAGTTGACGATTATTTCAAAATCGATTAATCTGATTAACTGTTTCAGCCCTATTTGAATTCAACTGAAAATGCCCATAGGTGAGGGTAGGAATGTAGGCCGACCGGTAAATCGGGAGCTTCGCTTTTCGGCTCAGCTCTCTTCACCACAACGGATCGGCACAGCGTCCTCATTACTGCGGCAGACCCAGAGCTACACTTGAGGCAAGAGCTCCCTTCCAACCTGAAGAGGGCAAGCCCCCCTTTTCCGCCCAGGAAACATGGCCTCGGACTTGGAGGAGCTGATCCTCATCCCAGCTACTTCACACTTGGCTGTGAAACGCCTCAGTGCATGCTGTAGGTCTTTGCTAGAGGGGGCCAGCAGGACGATTTCATTTGCAAAAGAAAAGACAAAATCCACTGGTCCCCAAACCAGACCCCTCTGGCCCTTGGATGCTCCTAAAAATTCTGTCCATAAAAGTTAAAAGTTAACTCCTGGAGCAGTCCCCACAGGGCACGTAGTATGGACACGGTCAAATGTCTTCTCCATGTCCACAAAACACATGTGGGCGGGTTGGGTAAACTCACATGAACCTCTGAGCACCCTGTAGAGGGTGTAGAACTGGTCCAGTTTCGTGATGAAAACCACACTGCTCCTCTTTAAGCAGGACTCTCCTCTCCAATACCCTGGCATAGGCCTTACCAGTGAGGCTGAAAAGTGTGAACCCCCTGTAGTTGGAAAACACCCTCCGGTCCCCCTTCTTGTGAAGGGGGACCACCACCCCAGTCTGCCAGTCCAGAGGCACTGTCCCCGACCACCATGTATTGTTGAAGAGAACTGTCAGCCAGGACAGCCCCAACATCCAGAGACTTGAGGTACTCGGGGCAGATCTCATCCACCCCTGAAGCCTTGCCGCCGCAGAGCTTTTTGATAACCTCGGTGACCTTAGCCTGGGTGACGAACGAGTCCAACTCCGAGGAAGGCGTCGACGGCAACATTGAGGAGATCCTCGAAGTACTCCTTCCACCACCAGCTAATGTCCCCAGGCAAGGTCAGCTGCTTCCCACTCCCACTGTATACAGTGTTGGCAAAGCACTGCTTCCCTCTCCTGAGGTGCAGGGCGGTTTGCCAGAATCGCTTTGAGGCCGACCGGTAGTCCTTCTCCATGGCCTCCCAGGCCCAAGTTTTTGCCACAACCCGGGCCATGGCACACTTGGTCTCACGGTACCCGTCAGCCGCATCAGGAGTCCCACAGCCGATATGACTCCTTCTTCTGCTTGACGGCATCCCTTACTGCCGGTGTCAATCGTGGGGTTCGGGGACTGCTGCCACGACAGGCACCGCAGACCTTATGGCCACAGCTATGGCCAGCAGCATCTACATTGGAGGTGGAGAACATATTCAACTCATACTGTATGTCTCCAACCTCCCCCAGAATTTGGTCAAAGCTATCCCAGAGGTGGAAGCTGAATACATCCCTGGCCAAGGGCTCCACCAGGTGTTCTCAGCCGACCCTCACTATACGCTTTGGCCTGCCAAGTCTGTTTGACTTCCTCCTCTTCTGGGGGATCCAACTCACCACCATATGTTGATCGGTGGACAGCTCAGCCCTTCTTTTCAACTGAGTGTCCAAGAAAAGCGGCCAAAGGTTCGAAGACGTAACTACAAAGTGGATCATCGACCTCCTGCCTTGGGTGTCATAGTGTCAAGTGCACTGATGAACACCCTTATGCTTGAACATGGTGTTCATTATGGACAATCTGTGGCTGGCACAGAGGTCCAATAATGAAACACCACTCGGGTTCAGATCGGGGAGGCCATCCCTCCCAATCAGACCCCTCCAGGTGTCACTGTCGTTTCCCACATGGGCGCTGAAGTCCCCCAGTACAATGACGAAGTCCTCGAGAGGGGCACTGTCCAGGACCCCCGACAGGGATGGCAAGAAGGCCGGGTACTTTGCACCACTGCTAGGCCCGTAGGCCGAAACAACAGTTAGAGACCGCTCCCCGACCTGAAGGTGAAAGGATGGGACCGGGGTAAACCCCAGCACAAGACGGTTGAGCTGGGGAGCGACAAGTAAACCCACCCCTGCCTGCCGCCTCTCCCCGCCAGCCACTCCAGAGTAAAAAGAGAGTCCAACTTTTCTCGAGAAGCTGGGTTCCAGAGCCCACGCTTTGCATGGAGGTGAGCCCAACTATGTCTAGCTGATATCTCTCGAGGAGGAGTAACCCTGATTATTTCAATAATCGAATCCGAATAATTGTTTCAGCCCTATTTGAATCCAACGGAAAAGGATGGAATTAACCCCAAATACGCAACAGGCAAATAGGCAAGGGCCAGCTATCTGCAACGGTTTTAACACCGTATTTGTGGAGCATAAGTAAAGCAGCAAAAGAAATTGGTATTTTAACTCAAAGCCATCATAGCATGGGAATCTCATACCAGCCATTGCCTAGTCCCTAACATTTATCAGGTTTATATTAAACTAAAAATAACAAAGGTTATCAAAGAACGTGCTGGCTGCAGACCAATTACCAATTACAAACTGAAAAAGCGAAGGTCATTGCATTAAATTAATATGAATAAAAATAAAACTAATAGAAATTCTGTATTTGACCTATCAATTACCAATCAGAGCCAATTAACAAGCTGATTTTAAACCCTTCATCAAGAATTCGGATTTCTTATGAATATCATTTTGTTATGGGAGACTGGCTGCTTTGTTTCAATTTTAGACATGCTCTTTCAGATAAAAAGTTTATTTTATTTTTGCATCTTTTTTTATATTTAAGGAAAAACCTTGCATTATCCTTCACACATACATGTTTGGCTAATGTTACATGTAAGGACAACACAATTTCATACCTTGAGTTAGGAGGCTTTATTAGGACTAAATGTGCTCAACATAAGTGGCTTACAATACAAAGTAACATGAGAAAAACTCAATTAAAAATGGTCAGATAGAGGGACTTGGCAGAAAATGTGTGATAAAGATACATTCAAATACAAAGTTCAACCTGAAAACTTGCACAAAAAATTGTCAAATGCAAGGGATTAAAAGAAAATATATCTCAGAGTCACCACAGCAAGTCATTACAACTTGCACACAGACTTGGCAGAGTTTTTACACTAGATACCGTTACTAATGCCACCGGGACTTGAACCCGGGTCCCTCGAATCATGGACTTAGCCCACATACAATAAAAACGCAGGAAGATTTAATGTAAAGCTGAGGTGTTTCTGTAACAATGTAGCTCACTCGAGAAATAAAGTTGAATTAAAAAGCTGATTATAGGTATAGTTGTACATAATAATAATCATATTAGCGGTAATGGTGCTAGCTATATATGGTCATTAAAATATATTAGCTTTTGTATCTAACACATCTGTTGCCATCACCATAGCATCCCAGATTATGAAACCAAAACTATTTTAAGTATATAGCACACACCACATACCTCCACCTTACAATATATTCATCAGAAGGCAACCCATCAAAAGACTTAAGGTGGACTTTCAGAAATGTGTCACTTTAGGGTTGTTATGTCAGATCACACATTAAAAGTTCATGACATCTGACCTGCCTGCTGATGCTGGAATGATAATAACCTGCCAACTCTCTGATTAATTCAGCTTTAAAAGGGAAAAAATACATGACAGAGTGTTACAGAATATAAATATGGGCATTTGCATTGATGATCCTTTTGTCAGGCCGAACAGTTTGATGCAGAAGCAGATGGCTCCTGACAACAGTAAAATTTTTATTTGAATAGAATCACCAGGGTCTTCCCGAGGGATTAAATGTCTTCATTACTGAATCCAGACTGCAGATAATACCAATGAGCAAACACTCTGTTGAATATAAATGAAATGTTTAATAAAATGTATCTACAACTACAGTGCCTTGCAAAAGTACTTATACCCCTAACTTTTCCACATTTTGTCACAACCGCAAACTTCAATGGAGATCTACAGTATGTGATAGACTAGTACAAAGTAGTGTATACTTGTAAAGTGAAAAAGAAAATACTTGGTTTTCAATTTGTTTTTCGACCAATTAAAAACTGAAAGGTGTGGCATGTATTCGTATTCAGCCCAAACGAGTGCCTACTTTGTACATTTAGGTCGAATGAATGACTGAATTAATATGCTTTGACCTAAATCGTTGCATTGTAGCTCTGGCTCTAGGTTTAGGGTGGTTGTCCTGCTGGAAGGTAAACTCTTGCAGCCACGAGCGGGTTTACCTTCAAGATTCCATGTGTTTAGCTCTATCAATATTTTAATCTATTCTGTCCAGCTTCTTTGTTCGTACTGAAAACAAGACAAAAATTGTATACCCACAGCATGACGCTGCTGCCACCATCATGTTTCACCATTACCATCATACATAGGAAGTTTAATTTCGGTCTCATCTGACCTGAGCACTTTCTTACACGTTTAATGGTTCGCGGCAAACTGAAAACTGAACTTCTTCCTGACGTGCCGGCTGTGTTTTTTGGTCTTCATGATTCTGTTTGATCACTAATGTTCTCCAACAGATCTCTAAGGCCTTCACAGAACAGCTGGACTGACACTTAGAATAGATTACTGGGAGGTCTATTTACAAATTAGGTGACCTTTGGGGGTAATAAATTTTAATGCATTTTTTTAGGGGTAGCAAGGTGAATGGGGCTGAACAGGAAGTGTATTTGTTAAACGTTCAGAAAACCTTTTTATTTCACTTCACAATCATGCACTACTGTGTGTTGGTCTATCACATACAATAAAATCCCACTAAAATACGACAATGTGACAAAAAGTGAAAACCTTTTTAAGTTAGAAATATCTTTGCAAAGAACTGTAAATTAAATATTTGTTCTTCTAAGCTAAATTGGGTAATGGTGTTCAAAAGATTTTATTTATTAAAAATATACTTAATTCATTCGGCGTAAAAACTGGCCTGCAAACATCTTTAATGTAAACATTTTACTCTGAATTTGACATATTTACAATGTACGTTTTTAACCTTGAGGCAGGCTGTATTTCATCCAACTGCCTAGAAATGTATGCCTAAAAAAGTTTCAAAAATAAAATGAATACAACTCTGCCTCAAGTTTGTTTGCTTCCAGTGCCCCCTAGAGGCCCCCAAAACAACAACACAAAGCCAAGAGAAAGTAGTAAGAAGAAGCCCATTTATCAACAGTCACAGAGGACAGCTGGGCTCTGTTTCAGACTGAACACCTTCTACTCCAGGCAATTATAAATAATGGTGAGCTAATTAGCATCAGGAGAAACCCCTGGCTCAGCAGCTTCCACCTAATAAAAACTAATCAGAAGAGATCTGCTCGCCACAGCCAAAAACCAAAAGGACCACGGCAGCTCTACAGCTTGGGACAGCCGTACAGTGATGCAAAGGGGTCACGGTATTTTCCATACCGCCTTGGAGACTCTTGTGTTGAAATGTGCAATTCTGGTCTGAGCAAATGAGAAAGCCTCGAACAAAGGTAGGATTAGTCTGGGAGCTGGCAGTGTGGTCCAGAGGAACAAAGAGGGGAGAGGTTGACAGATAGAGCATAATCAGCCTTGTGACTGTTCTGCTGCACCCTGGGGAATGCAGAGCTCTAGAGGACACAGCATTTACAAAAGGAAATCTTAAAGGGATGAGCGCATGTGTCTGTGAGACAGAAGCAGACTAAAATAAGGTACATTCAGGACAAGGATGTGGTAGAAGTGACTTTAATAAAGGGGTAAGACTAGGAAAGAATGCAACGCTGCAGAACCACCATGTCATGTTTGGATCAGCTTACAGTGATCGATGGACCAACCCGATCCCACTGCCAACCTTATCGCCCTGCCACCTGGCATGCTATTGGCCCACACAGCATAGGGTGATGTTCCCAGTATACGTGTTGGCTTTCTGCGTATGTAGTTACCGAAACATAACAGAATATGAATAGGGCACAGTTTTACATTACTAATGCAACTGCACAAGTGCATAAAGCCCTGAATAGAATAAAATGTTCCGCAAACCAGTCATTAACAACTTTCTACATTTTAAAGGATGTTAAACAAAGTAAGTGGAGCCAAAGCAGGTTTTCTGTTTTAATGAGATGAGGTTTAATAAAGTGACATCTTTAGTACAGGTGCTGAACAGATGAAACAAACTCCTACGTTGTCTAATTAATCATATTTTGAGTTAAACACGAAACTGTCGAAACAAATAATACATAAAATACATTTAAAAATGACCAGTATTATTCTGCTCATTTTCCCCTGCTTAATTCAAAGAGAATAAATATAAGAGAGATGAAACAACCATGGTTTTCCTAGCCTACAAGAATAGCTGCTTTTCTTGAAAATTTGATTTCAAGTTTGACTTATACCAATTTTTTTTCCTTTAGGACTAAATCCTGCAAAAGAAAACGTGCCTCAGCTTCTTTGCTAGAGATAGGTTTGAATCCAACAGAAAATAAAAAATAAAAAAAATAAAAAAAGCACTCAAGAGAGCGCAGACCTCCAACTAGGCCACCGTATGTCATCTGCTGACAGGGTGAGAAACCATGTGGGAATTGTAAGTTGTCACACCACAGGCTGGCAGTGATGAAGAATCCTTCAAAAAAAATCCTGGATCCAACATCTCTTCCTTGTCCTAATACGCACCTAATCTGAAAATTTCATCAAAATTCATTTATAACTTTGTGAAATATTTTGCAAACAGACAGACGGACCAACTCCGACAAAAACATAACTGCCTTGGCGGAGGTAATAACTATATTATCCCCATTAATGTTAAAGCTGAAGTACATGCTGCTAGTTGATGCGTTTAAGGAACAAAAATGGTAGGAGTTATAGAATCCTGCCATAGCTAAGAATAGACACAGAAATTAAAAAAAATTATAAAATAAATACTGGGCCAAAAAGTATCTAGACATATAGAGTGCTATTAAAAAAAGCAACAAAAAATAAATAAAGAGATTTATTTAATAATTGATCAGTTAGATTTTACTTGGAGCTGGAAACGTGAAAACAAACGGGGCGGGCAGAGACAGAGGGGCCGGTCTTTGGATCAGTGTTACCGTTATTATGCTCCTATTGGCTGAGGTTTGACCTCAGCATAATAGCAAAGAGATAAATTAAAATAATTAAAGATTAAAATAGTATAAGTATATATTTATATCTGATCAGTTACTGAATAAATCTTTTCTTTTTCTTGTTTTGTTGCATTTATATGTCTAGCTACCTATTGGCCTAGTAATTATTTTATTGAGTCATTTAATTATTCCTTTATATATTCTTAATTATAAACCGATTGGTCCTTGATAATAATTCCCCTAATTTTATTATTTTTTTATACTTTATATCAGCATCAACGTATCCAACTAGAGATGCACCAATCAAGATTTTACTAGCCAATACCAAATTCTGTTTTTTTGGAGGTTGTAAGAGCTGTCCAGGATTCTCAGCATCATTTTAAACCCATGTTTGGCATTTCCAAGGGATTTCTCTTACAATTTCCAAACCTTTACGATAAGCAACATTGGCTAAAAAACCAACACCACCAATACTAAAATAGAAGGATAAAATATGATTCCTCTAAGTTCGTTTTAACCATGTTAAACTTCTCTATGAAAAACAAAGTTATCCCACCTCCCTCCTTGTTTCTTTTATTCCAAATCCTTTTTCATTGTTTACTGCATTCTACTTCTATTTTTAGTTCTGTGCGGACATGGTAAATAAACAGTGTTCATTGAGTAACATGCAGAGATAAAGAGGAAACCCACTGTACCCTGCAGCCACAATAACTCCAGCTTAATCATATATCCAGAAAAAAAATCTAATATAAGGCCTGGGCAGCAGACCAGCTGATTAATGGCAACTGATCCAAAATGCAAACAGGAGCATTTTGCTATGTGTGCTTCGTTACATGTACATCTCTCTTGAAGCCATGAGCCAGGTCCAGCAGGTTTATTTAAGCTAAGTGTGAAATAAAACAGTCGATACATGTAATAATTAACAGATGGGTTAGGCATATTTATTTACTATATGTTTTTCCAGCTTTGCACTAAAATAAATAAAAGATGGATAAATGTATACCTGTCCAATATCATTGCTTATTTTTTTCTTTATTCATATTTAGAAACATCTGTATTAACTGCATGACACTGCAGTGAAGGCTGGAGACAATATTTAATATGCTGCTGCATATCAAACCCAACACTCACAAGGATTTATATTGCTGCAGCCTTCAGTACAAAAGCTGCAACATAAGAAATTATTGAAAAGGTGCAAATTGGCCATGAAACAGGGAAGAGTAGAAAACAGCAGTCCTATCTTACGAAAAGAAATACAGATATGGCAACAAATGCCCACAGTATGACCCCTAGTGGCAAAACTTATTGTATTGTAGTATTGTATAGTAGTATTGTTAATACTAAAGATCATTTTTATTTTGTTGGTGTCAACATTACTAAATAAATGTGAAAACAAAAGAATTCAAAATAATATTAATGGACATAATATTTTGTAATCTGTGTTTGAATGGTGATGTGCACATTCCCAAACGTACCTCGAAATTACTTTCGGGGAGCAGTTCGGATTGCGACCCATACACTCCAGTGCAGCAGAGTACGAGCCCACGTTTGGCTTCAGACCAGCTTCTTCCAACAAAATAAAGATGCGTCCGATCTGATTCAACATGCCCTGAAGAGAAGAGCAGCAAGATTATAAGTTTGAGGCAAAGGGTTTTAATAACATGATGCTTGATGACACCAATGAGAAGGGAAGATAGAGCTTAAGACAACTACAACATAAGCCTTTATCTAATATCTGAAGTCCATGCATAAACGCAAAAAATAGTTGGCCATAAATATATGAAAGATGTCAATCTCCATGTGATGAGATTTTACAACTGTGATATGCTCACAAAAGTATTTATTCCTCTATGCACCATTTCTCAATTTTCACAACCACAAACTGTAGTATAATTTATCTGGATTTTACGTGTTAGACAAAGAGAACTTACTGCATTATTGTAAAGTGAAATGAAAACGACACAAGACTTATTGTACAAACAGAAATCTGAAAAGTGTGGCAACCCAGTGTATCCAGCCTCTTCATTCTGGTACCCCTAAATACACTCCAGTGTAACCAATCTTCACGATTCACCTGATTAGTGAACAGAGACCCCATGTATGTAATTTAACTTCCTCATAGATTTGTTAGAGAACATTAGTGAACAAACAGACTAGGCCATTCTAACACATTAATATGTTTTGTTTTAAACCATTCCAATGTAGCCCTGGCTTTATGTTTAGGGTCGCTGCCTGCTGTCAGGTGAACGTCCGCCCCAGTCTCAAGTCTTTTGCAGACTACAACAGGTTTTCCTCCAAGATTGCCCTGTATTTGGCTCAATCCATCTTCCATCAACCCCCAAACCCCCCTCCCGTCCCCGCTGAAGGAGAAGGCCCCCCCAGACCCATGATGCTGCAAACCCAGGCATTTTGACAGGGGGGGATGGTGTGTTCAGAGTGATGTGCAGGTTATTTTCTCCCCCACACATAGTTTTTTGCATTCTGGCCCAAAAAATTTTAATTTTGGCTCCCTTCTTTTGGGGCACCTTCTTCCACATTTTGCTTTTTCCCTAACATGGCTTCTGGCAAACTCAAAACGGGATTCTTATGGTTTTCTTTAACAATGGCTTTCTTCTTCCCCCACTCTTCCATAAAGACCACTTTGGTGCAGTGGATGAACAATATTGGGCTGTGGACAAAATTCCCCCCACCTGAGCTGTGGACCCTTTTTTTAAATAGCCTAAGCCTGTTTTAAATTCTCCAAAACCCTTTATCCCTGGCCCTGGGGGTGTGTTCCTTTGGACTTCCCCCATGATGCCGTTTACTCCCCAATATTCCCCCTTAACCAACCTCTGAGGTCGTCACAGAGCAGCTGTATTTGTACTGAGATTAGATTACACACAAGGGGGGGACTCTGCTCTGCTGAAAGTCACTAATGATATTCTTTTTGCCTCAGATAATGGACTTGTGTTTTGTACGGTTCTGTTAGATCTCAGGGGCTGCATTTGATACAGTCGACCATAAATATTCTTTTTAAAAAAGGCTGGAATATGCGGGTAGGGAAAAAGGGGAAAACAGCGCTAGGCCCGGGTTTTTTAAAATCTTTTTGTCTGACAGATTCCGTTTGTTCATGTAAATGAAAAAATCATTTTTAAACTCCAGGGTTAATTGGGGAGTACCACAGGTTTCAGTACGGGGCCCAAATTTTTCTCTTTACTATATATATGCTTCCCCAATAAGTAAAATTATCAGGCAGCATAGAAAAAATTTTCACTGGTTCGCTGATGATATAAAGCTTTACTTACCCAAAAATCCTGATTGAGCCAACCAGTTAGATAGACTACAAGCATGTCTGGAAGATATAAAAATTGGGGACTTTAAATTTTGGGTCTTCAAATTTTCAGACAAGACAGAAGTTGGGCCCCTTTTTGGACCGGAGTCTTTAAAAAAAAAACGCTTAGTCAATCACTTAACCTGGATGGCATTAAAATTGACCCCCGGTAATAAAGAAAAAAAACCCTTTGGTGTTATTTTTTGACCAGGGCATGTCATTTTAAAAACCCATATTTTAAAAAGTTTCTAGGGTTCCTTTTTTTTTCATCTCCGGAACAATTGCCAAAATTAGAAATATCCTGGCCAGAAGTGACGCTGAAAAAATGTCCATGCATTTGTTACTTCAAGGCTGGACTATTGTAATTCTTTACTATCAGGATGTCCACATTATTGCAGTTAAAAGCCCTTCAGCTGATTCCCCCAAAAGCCGCAGCAAGGGGTTCTGATGAAAAATTAAAAAAAGGAGATCATATTTCTCCATTTTTTAGCTTCCCTTCATTGGGCTCCCTGTTTTAAACCAGAATAGAATTTAAAATTCTCCCCCTCACAAAATAAAGCCCCTTTAATGATTTAGCTCCATCATACATCAGAGATCTGATTGTTCCATAATTTTTCCCAACAAAGCACTTCGTTCTCAGACTGCAGGTTTTTCCTTTGGGGGTTTCCTAGAGTCTCTAGAAGTAGAATTGGGGGGCAGATCCTTTAGTTAACAGGCTCCTTCTCCCTTTTGGGAAACCAGCTTTCCCAGTTTTTGTTCCGTGAGGAGGGACCCCCTGTCACTTTTAAGGCTAGGCTCAAAAACTTTCCTTTTTGATAAAGCTTATAGTTAGAGTGGGTTAGTTTAAGAGGGAGGGAGCCTTTCCCCCTCCCTGGTTGGATGGAGTAAGGGGGAGTCAGGTTTAGCCTAAACCGGTTTAGTTTTGGGGTTGAGGTGCCATCAAAACCCCTCCATTTCTGCTACCTGTATGACCCCTTCTTTTTCCAATGGTTATAAAACGCCCGGACAGAGAGAGGTATTCCAATCCTTGTGGTTTTTGGGATAAAACAATGACCATTTTTTTGGGGACCCCTTTGTGGGGTGCCTTTTTAAACTACATTGTTGAAAATAAGCGCCGTTTAAATAAAAAATCTAACTGAAAAATTTTTGTGAGGTTTTCTGCCCATAGGCTTAGGCGTGGAGGACATAATGACCACTTTCCCCCCTCTTCGCTACATTCTCACACTACTCTCCAATTTTGCATTTTTTGCTGTTTTTTTCAGCTTTTTTAAATTTTGGTTCTCTCTCTTTTCTCTTTCCCAAACAAACACCTGGCCTGACTCTGTGTCTAACCCGGCCAAACCCTTTCTGGAGAGGGCATCGGCCAAGCTTCTGCTGGCAAAAACTTTAAGCTCACCCCTTTTACCGATGATCCCAATGGCCCTGTCTTTCCCGGTTTTTTACCCTTTCTTTTCCTAGACATGGCTACTAGCTAAACCCCCACACTGAGCCCCGGGGTTCTGCTAGAGGTTTCTTCCTGTTAAAAAAAGGGAGTTTTTCCTCTCCACTGTCTCTACATGCTCATCTGGGGGAGTGACTGGCCTACAAATCTCTGACTGGATGCCCCTTGCTGGGGTTCCTTAGATGAAAAAATTTTTATCCAATTTTTAAAAAAATAATAGAATCTGACTGGCACGTGTTCAATGATTAGGATTAATTGGAATGTATGAACCTGACTTTTGTGAAGTGCCTTGAGACGACATGTGTTGTGAATTGGCGCTATATAAATAAAACTGAATTGAATTGAATTATTTAGTCATTAGCAATCATCAGGCAACTTCTGAAGGCAATTGGTTGCACTCAGAGTAAAGGGGACTAAATACTTTTCCACATCACACTTTTCAGTTTGTTATTTGTAAAAATTAAAAGAAATCATGTATAATTTTCGTTCCACTTCACAAGTATACCACTTTGTGTTGATCCTTCACATAAAATTCCAGTAAAATATATTTATGTTTGTGGTTGAAATGTGACACTATCTGGATACGTTCAAGGGGAGTGAATACTTTTACAAGCCACTGTATTAATTTCTAAAGTGTGCAGTGGGTACTTACCTTTTTGGCCCAAACCCTCATCAGAATGTTATAAACATCTGTGGTAAGATGTTTACGCCGACTCATCACTCTGTGCTGACTGAGCAGGAAATTGTGTGAGCGCTCAATATCCCCCACAAACACGCATGCCTCCAGGTAGGAGCGAATGCTGAGCTGAATGTCCCTGCATGAATTTCCCATGCTGCTCTCCTGGAAGCTGTCCATGGTACTCGAACACGCCCAGTGCCGTACTTGTTGATTAAGTCTTTTTTCGAGCTCCTCAACCTCAGCCAGGTCTTCGTCCTTGCCCTTGCACTCAGTGGTTGTCCTTTTTGTTGCTTCCTTGTCAGCACCCTTACTTTTTGAGCCTTTCCGTTTCTGTTTAGATGTTTCAGGAGTCATGGCTGCTTTCGCTGACGCAACAGCAGTTACTGCGGCTGCTGAAGAAACTGCAGCGCGAATTTCATCCGACAGCTTCGTGTCACCCTTGCTCCTCTTTGCAGCAGAAGATATAGTTTTATGTGTCGTACCAGTAGGCATTAAGCTGCTCTGTCCACCTTTAGATTTTCCTGGTACCTTGTCTTTGACGAATCTCTGCATTTTCTGCAGGTGCTGCTGTTTCTTAAGTTTATTCTTATTCTCCTGAGATAATTTTTCCATCCAGCGGCTCGGCTGAGACTTAGAGGCCCCTTTTGTAACCATCTGTCCCGATTTAGGAATGTCGTTTTTGTCCTTAGAGGATCCTTTGGGAGTTCTTCCAGATGAAATTCCTCCTCCAACAGAAGGAGCTTTAACAAATTGCACTTCTGCATGTTGGACATCTAAAACGAAGTCGGATTGGAGTTGCTGGATCCTTACTTTAAGGACTGTGAATAGGAAAGAGAGGAGAAACGTATAATAGCAACAATAATGTAAAATGATACACAACATAATTTCAGCATGGAACTAGACATTGACCTCTAACATGCCATTTAACAGGTCAACCAGTATTTATAATCGATCTTGCCTTGTAACATACATTATGTGTAAGAAGACCTGATTCTCCAATATTTAGTGTGACTTCAAAAAGATAATTGCAGTCTACACATACCGTCTAATAACTGAGACTGTTCATGGACACGTTTCTTTGCATCCTCTGATTTTGGGATTACAGATGAAACATTTCTTCTCTGCAGACACAAAAGTGTCCCTGGAAAAACAAACACAGTCAGGTTCATCTATCAGAAAGAAAGCTTCAATAATTACTATGAAATATTACCCAGCATAAACTTGTTTCTAGTTCTCAAGAACAAGCAATTTGCTTTTCACTCTGTATTATGGTGAACCATATTCGGAAAACATGCATTTGCAAACATGAGGAGGATCTGGAAGTCCGCTGTCAAGGACGATGAGACTTCAAACCATCAACTAGAAGTAGCGGTCATCCTCGAGAAAAATAACTGGGACTGAATGGTGTGTGTTCGCTTGAAAATATGAGACTTTCGCTCTATTTCGCTCTAAGATAGGCAGGCGGACTTGACAGGAATCGTATTTGCCAATCAGGAAGCTAAGAAAGCTACTTACTGGACGACGTAAGTTCTGAGCAAAACCGGGTTATAAGTGTAATTAAAGCAAAAAACACGTTTAAACACAAGAAGCCTCGACTGAACGACGTACAGTTCGCATGGAGGATAAACTGATATCCAACAGCAACAGACATCCCTGGGTGAGACTCACCTGAAATCCGTCTGACTGCGCCGCTTCTTACCAAGACACACAGCTGGTAGCGCTCCGCAAAACACATGCGAACATCCGCTAAACTGCGCCGACCGAGGCTTTTGGCGAAGGAGCAAACTCTGAGAAGAGACATGTTGACATGTAACAGCCGCGTTACTTCTACAGCACTACGCAGCCATCTTAGAATAGACTCCGCTAATCGAGAGACGAGGTACTATCCCGGTTGTCAGGCCTGATAATGAGTGCGGAAAACATCGAACGACGATTTGAGGGCCATAGAAATTAACAAGACAGCAGATACTTTTTTTTATTTTTTATTATTGTGGCTTAAAAATAGTGGCGCCACAATAACAAAGCAAGAGAGCTTTCGTTAGTTAGCTGTTATGTCTATTAATAATAGTTATAAATTAATTATTAATTCATTTAAATAGCTGCGATATTATCAACCTAATAATAATGATGACGATATTGATATACTAAAATTAAAAACGAATTTGTTCGGGGATAAATCTCTCATACCCCATGGAGTGACCAAAGAAACTCTGGGGTCTGTGATGGCTGGATCTATCCTGGCTGAGGCTTGGAAAACTGGAAAAGTCCCCACAGGCCTCAGATTGAGGAATGGGTTAAAGTCATGACAGAGACTGCCTAATTTGAACTGCGAACTGCTAAGGTAAACAATATCCAGGTAAAAATAAACCAATTATGGGGTCAATTCATGTCATTTATTAGATCATAGGACAGAATGCTCACTGCATCATCTCTTGGGATGTGCCACTTCTCCTTTTTTTAAATCTTTTATTGTTTTATTTGTATGAAACGGTGATGCAACGTAGTCAAGGTTTATTTGTATGTTGTAAGAAAGATGAAAATTCAATGAAAACGAGAAAAATATACTAAAATTAAGTTTAAAAAAATTATACTAAATTAAAAAGATAGTTTTATATAGACATATACATATATATTTTTACTTGCCCCATAGTCCACAGCTAAGACAGCCAATTCCAGCACAGGTGGACAGTACCCCAAAGACACATCCATCCACTCTCAAACCCAAGCCAGTGAAGTCACCCCACATAGTAATTCAACCCATTTTCAATTTTTATTTAAATTTATTGTTTTATTTATCTAGAAAAACTATAGTAAAACTCAAGTTCTCAGTATGTTTTATTCATTTTCTGGCCTTACATGTGCACACTTATTGCTTTTACATAAAACTTAAATGTGTTTGGCCTACAGGTGGCAGACTTCACACAGTCAATTAAACTGAAAAAGAGCTTGGCAGATGGGGGCCATCTCATAATAGACAAATGAAGTATCGTGTTTTAATTTGTTCTCATCAACTGATAACTATACAAAACATACATCTATACATGAACAGATTTTACATGTCAAACATATTCACTTGCTTGTGTAAAGCAGTAATCCCCAAACCTTTCAGAGACGGTGACCTTCTTACAAGCATTTACTGGAAAATCAATGACAATGGCGGTCTAATGGGGTCTTTCTTTTAGTAGGCACTGTATTTTATCCATCATTATAATTATTGTAAAATATGCTTTGTCATAAATGACCTCAGGACCCCAACCTTGTTGATTTCCCACCCCCAAATGAGGTCCTGAGTTGTGATTAATTTTGTGAAATGAATTTCAGGAAGGAATAAATGTTCGAGAAATCCAGCAATACCATTTTCTGAAGACAGAAAAATCTTTCTAAACTCAGTTTGGGAAATAACTTTATATAAAGTGTAATGTATAACTACTGAGTTAACAAACACTGGAGGTTATCAAGGGAAGAGTACGTTTCACAGACTGTTGAAATATATTGCCTTCTTTCTCCCTGTGATTTTTGAAGTTCAATCCTTATAAAGTTCAAATCAAGTGTGACTCTGGTTCAAACTGAAAGTAAAAGACGATTTATCTTGTTCACATCCTGTACACTTTCTGACCCCCAGCCGCTCCTTCACATGCACCCATAAAGCACACTTTAGGGGGCCTTTGTGTCTCGACAGACTGGAGGTTAGTACGAGCACTACTTGACAGAGAGAGGAAGAGACAAGAGAAGGTGGTGGTAGTGGGGAGGGGTGCTGCAGAAAAGGAAATGAGGTCCGGACAGTACATCTTTTCTCAGCGGAGGTAGTGGCTGGGAGCACACCAGTGGGTGTCTGCTGCTGAGCTGTTGGTGAGGATCAGGAGGTGTTTGTTGCCACAGTTCACAAGCAGGGCCCCTTGACAGCCTCGTTTGATGTGGTCGGCCCCTGTCGGCGGCTTGCTCTTTGCGCCGGTGTGACAGTCATTGCCGGGTGAGTGACTGTCAATGCCCGGACCAACAAAAGAGGAGAAGACAGGCTTTCAAGGGGCCCGATAATGGCCAGGCAATGACAAGGCTGCCATTTTCACACACTTTGATCATGGGGATTCTTTTGCACACCTTTGTAGGGGCTGCCTATTTGTTTAACAGGTGGAGAGTAGGCTGTTGTTGAGATAGTTTCACCTGGCCAAGGAAATGTGATGGAGATGCTTCTCTGTGAGATTTGTGCGCAGCTATATGCCTTTTGACATCGGTTTGTCAGTGTGTGCAAACTGATGCAAACCGATGTCTCTCCATGTCTCTAGATGTCTCTAGAGTACATGCAGAGATAGACAAATACACACTGGTAATGACTTGTTAATTACGGAAAAATGTAATTTTTTTTTATTCAGTAGCACACTAAAACATTAAGAAAAATCATGTTTTTAATTAGACTACATCTAATCAGTGGGACAAAATCCCGTATTAGGAAATGATTGTTTTCATCAAAATCTGTTTGTACCCCTGTAACCATATTTTGCACTTAGTCTTCTCTTATCACAAGGTTGGAGTATACAGAGAGAGATTGAGAGATTTTTGTTCATTACTGTAAAATCTCTTTAGATCTTCCAGAATCATGTTCCTCTCTACTCCTCAGCTGACCTCAACTCAGATGACCGTGTGGAAGACCTGGTAAACCATTTCTGTATTAATTTGGCCATATATTTTAGAAATATATTTTCCTACTGAAAGTCCCGAGGATGAAAAATTTTCAGTTTGCTGGTAGAGTCCACCAGCTTCTTTTTTTTCTCTTGTATTTCAAAGAGTTCATGGTGTCATACGCAACAAGGTTTCCAGGGCCTTTGGAAAAGAATCTAGTGCACAGCATCACAGATCGTCCATTATACTTAACAGCGAAAATGAGTTGATTTTCACGTATTCATCCTTTATTTTACACTGAACCCATCAGGAATAGGATATTTTTTCCCTCCCTTACCATTCTCCTCACTGTGCATGGTGGCAAGACAAACGTTGGTTTTCATCCAGCCTTGTTTGTCACAGTTCCATTTGTTTTAAACTTTTAAATTATTGCTCTGACTGTGGAAAGAGTTCAGATGAATAACTTTCAATTGCAGCCTTTTCCTGACACATCTGACTGCCTAAATGACATGTTCTCTTGTCTTTTCCATTTTGAAGATTTGGCATAATTAAACCAAACATAACTGAATTCAGTTGAATTGAACTGAATTCAATCTGTTTGTTTTAATTGAATTGAATTGAGTTGAATTGAATTGAATTGAATTGAATTTATTTGAACATTGATTTGAAGAAAAATGGGCCCCTTTGTTATGTCATATTTATAGTGGAGGGAATCACAAACATTACTAATTAGAAGTTCCTGGAAACTCTGATCAACATAAAATGTAAAGTATAAATTAATAAAAATAACTCATTAGATTTCTTTTAAGTCAATTGCTAGGTTTACCAGCAAGAAAGATCAGATTTAGAACTTAGTTTCCCCATATTTGCATTTTATGATGGTTTTAATAAGTCATGTAAAATGCCTTAATCCTGTATTTTGCAGATAATGATAAAAAGGCCAGCTTAAAAGGCAACTACTGTAACCGCTGCCTTTATTTAAAGAGTGAAAAACTGGCTTGTCTGTTTTTTAAATAGTTCACTCAGCATCCTTCCCTGTCTGTGTCGACTTCATTGTGCTTTTTATAGACCAGACTATCTGTGCACGAAGGTGTAAAATGTTTTTGATCCCTTTCTATCAGATGCTTGGATCTTTGCTTGTTATCTTGCAAAAAACCTGCCCTGCATCTCTCAAAACTCCTTTTTATAGCTTCAGAAAGATAATTCACTTATCACAGAGCTTCTGACAATGGACAATGGTCATGAAGCAGGACATGCAAATATCATCAGTAGGTCCAAGTTGCGGTGGTCTGGCCAGTTCCTTCAACTACATCCGGTTGTTTAGCAGCCAACCACAACTGAAGATGTCTATCTCACCTGTGCTTTGGTCTGAACCAACCAAACTGGCACTTTGACTACTAGGTATTTGCCTTGAACCATGTACTGTATATGTATGTGGATAAACATTTATCTAAAAAAGAAACGATTTGTTTAAAAATAGGAGAAATTGAAGTGACTACATAAAAAGGCACTAGGCCAAGAATATGGAGTTAAAAACAGCAAGAGGAAAAGCAAGACAAGCCTTTAGCAGGAAAAGAAAACAATAATAGGGAGCTTTTACCAAGGAATTGTTCATGCTAGGAAGGAGGTCAGGTTTCAGATCCTTTTGAAGACTTTGATGGTACAAAACAGGCCTCATTATAGAGATATTATCTCTTTTCAGATACTTACAGAGCTGCCTCGATCCCTGCTGGGAAAGATTAGGTTCCTCGATTCAAGAACATCCTCATTGGATGCATGGCTCTCAGCAGGCCTTTCTCTGTTCACAGCGCACCCACACTGCAAAGGTCAACACAAATCAGTTCAAAGCAACAAAGCTCAACAAAACTCACTGAATGCAGATTCATCGTATTCCTTTAATTCTTCTAATAGTGGGTTTAAGGGTCAAACAGTTGGTAACCAGATTTGACAAAAAAAAAAAAAAACAGTGATATGTTGTTTCTGACTGGTATACGTCTCACACAAAATATTTTAGACAATTTATAATATGTTAGCCCATTTATTGCATTGGTATTTATGCCTCCAAAAGAATCAATTCATTTAATTCAATCCAGTTTACAGGATCCTCCACAGTTATTTGCACCTTTGGTAAAGATGTGCGCAAAATACTTATTATGGCCTGATCTTCAAAAGGTTTGCGTGTACAAAACGACATGCAATCCTGTTTGTGTCCGCAAAGCTGATCTACAAACCAGGTGCTAATCGATTGTATGTGTAAAATCAGCAGAACAGGGAGCGCAAAGCTTTTAGCGTGTTTGCCTTCATGAATATGCAAAACATCCGATAATGACCCAAATGCCCAAATATGGGAGGGGGATATGCAAATGTAATCCTTTGCCACCCACAATGGAATTTATTAAACCTGAAACGGATTGCGGTGCTGTTTTTGCGTCTAGATTTAGCACGTTTGAAATGCAGGTGCTAACTGGCACGCAAAACGGTCTGCTGTGAGGAGGCATACAAAGAATGACAGATGACAGGCAGAGAGAATCGTATCTAGGCTACTTGTGTCAACAGATTTGGGTAGTCAAAAATAAAAAATAATAAAAATAGAGGATTCTATATAGGATTATCTAAAGTCTGATTTGGAGCCAATCACAAACAGAAGCCGTGACATATCTCCTATGATAAAACTCTTTGCAACACTTTTTTCTTGCGTCTGGATCATTCTAGCACACCATCACTGGTAGTGAGATCATCTGCTGAACACGCACAAACTTGATCATGGCAAAGTGCACATAACTGATCATCTGCCAGAGAAGTGTGTACACTCTGTAACTGTAATTGCACATCATGCAAAGGACCCACTGTGCTGAGATGATAATAACATAACTAATAGGAAAGAAGTCATTAAAAGGCAGATTAAAACCTTAATTTGAAAAATCACAATTTTAAAGCGACCTATGTGGTGAAAAAGACGGTGTATGGTTTAACCTTGTCACTAAACATAACAAATTGCCTTATTAACGGTAACATTGTGTCATTACAGAGGTATGGAAGCTGGATCAGTTTGATTATGCTGTTTAAATGTGAACATTCCAGGGGAGGGTTTCTACAGTAAAAAATTATTTTTGTGTCACCATAAAACTATTTAAACAATCAAACACGTATATCGTTAAAATATTGGCAAAACAAACAAAACGGATTCAGTAGAATCATTGGAAAATAATTTACTTTTATGTAGCCTCCATAAATGTTCGATTTAAATTCTATGCAGGACATTTTGATTCAAAATTAGCAAAGCTATAATATAAAGATTGCCAACTGTTACAAAAAACTATTTTTATGTTGCTAATATTGCATTTGTGTTTAAATATTTGGCTGTTTATGATCAACTCCGAACGCTTCTAACTCTCGCCCCGTGCGCACCGATGGCGGTGGGCGCACAATACTTTGGACTCAGCTCTGCCCTCCTGCGCAATAGCCTGTAATCCAATATTTTCATTAAAGGCAAAGCAGGATAACCCCTCCTTGAACTGCCACCTTAACGTGGTGGAGGGATTTGAGTGTTTAAATGATCCTAGAGGCTATGTTGTCTGGGGCTTAAATGCCCCTGGTAGGGTCTCCCATGGCAAACAGGCTCTAGGTGATGGGTCAGACAAAGAGCGGTTCAAGAATCCTTCATGAGGACAAATATATCGAGGCACGTGACGTCGCCCAGTAAGGCGGAGCCGTGGTCCTACCCTGGAGCCAGGCCAGGGGTCGGGACTCGTCGGAGAGCGCCTGGTGGCCGGGTTGCTCCTCGCGGGACCCGGCCGGGCCAAGCCCGAACGAGAGACGCAAGGCCATCCCCCAGTGGGCCCACCACCTGCAGGGGGAACCGTGAGGGACCGGTGCAAAGAGGATTGGGTGGCGGACGAAGGTGGAGACCTCAGCGGCCCGATCCCCGGATGCTTAGGCTGGGTCTAGGGACGTGGAATGTTACCTCGCTAGAAATAGACGGGCTCGCCTCCACGCACAGCGTGGGCTCTGGAACCCATCTCCTTGAGAGGGGCTGGACTCTCTTCTACTCTGGAGTGGCCCACGGGGAGAGGCGGCAGGCTGGGGTGGGTTTGCTTGTTGCCCCCCAGCTCAGCCATCTCGTGTTGGGGTTTACCCCGGTGGATGAGAGGGTCGCATCCCTGCGCCTTCGGGTCGGCGATAGGTCTCTGACTGTCGTTTCGGCCTATGGGCCGAGCGGTAGTGCGGAGTACCCGGCCTTCTTGGTGTCCCTGTCGGGGGTGGTGGATAGTGCCCCTCCCGGGGACTCCATTATTCTGCTGGGGGACTTCAACGCCCACGTGGGAAACGACAGTGACACCTGGAGAGGTGTGATCGGGAGGAATGGCCTCCCCGATCTGAAACCGAGTGGTGTTTTGTTATTGGACTTCTGTGCTAGTCACGGATTGTCCATAATGAACACCATGTTCAAGCATAAGGGTGTCCATCAGTGCACTTGGCACCAGGACACCCTAGGCAGGAGGTCAATGATCGACTTTGTTGTCGTATCATCAGACCTTCGGCCGCATGTTTTGGACACTCGGGTGAAGAGAGCGGCTGAGCTGTCCACTGATCACCACCTGGTGGTGAGTTGGATCCGCTAGAAGAGGAGAAAGCCGGACAGACTTGGCAGGCCCAAGCGCATAGCGAGGGTGTGCTGGGAACGCCTGGCGGAGCCCTCGGCTAGGGAAGTATTCAACTCCCACCTCCGGGAGACCAGATTCCGGGGGATGTTGGAGACATAGAGTCCGAGTGGACCATGTTCTCCGCATCTATTGTCGATGCTGCTACCTTTAGATGCGGCCATAAAGGTCTGCGGTGCCTGTCGCGGCGGCAATCCCAGAACCTGGTGGTGGACACCGGCAGTAAGGGATGCTGTCAAGCTGAAGAAGGAGTCCTATCGGCTGTGGTTGGCTTGTGGGACTCCTGAGGCAGCTGACGGGTACCGTGAGGCCAAGCGTGCTGCGGCCCGGGCTGTGGCAGAGGCAAAAACCCGGGCCTGGAAGGAGTTCGGTGAGGCCATGGAGAAGGACTACCGGTCGGCCTCGAAGCGATTCTGGCAAACTGTCCGGCACCTCAGGAGGGGGAAGCAGTGCTTCGCCAACACTGTTTATAGTGGGGGTGGGAGGCTGCTGACCTCGACTGGGGACATTATCGGGCGGTGGAAGGAGTACTTCGAGGATCTCCTCAATCCTGCCATCACGCATTTCCTGGTGGAAACAGAGGCTGGGGACTCGGGGTTGGACTCTTTCATCACCCAGGCTGAAGTCACCGAGGTGGTTAAAAAGCTCCACGGTGGCAAGGCTTCGGGGCTGGATGAGATCCGCCCTGAGTACCTCAAATCTCTGGATGTTGTGGGGCTGTCATGGTTGACACGCCTCTTCAACATTGCATGGCGGTCGAGGATAGTGCCTCTGGACTGGCAGACTGGGGTGGTGGTCCCCCTTCATAAGAAAGGGGACCGGAGGGTGTGTTCCAACTACAGGGGGATCACACTCCTCAGCCTCCCTGGTAAGGCTTACGCCAGGGTATTGGAGAGGTGAGTCCGGCCGATAGTCGAACCTCGGCTTCAGGAGGAGCAGTGTGGTTTTTGTCCCGGCCGTGGAACACTGGACCAGCTCTATACCCTCTACAGGGTACTCGAGGGCTCATGGGAGTTTGCCCAACCGGTTCACATGTGTTTTGTGGACCTGGAGAAGGCATTCGACTGTGTCCCTCGTGATGCCTTGTGGGGGGTGCTCCAGGAGTATGGAATAGGGGGCCCTTTATTAGGGGCCATCCGGTCCCTGTACGAGCGGAGCAGGAGTTTGGTCCGCATTGCCGGCACTAAGTCGGACCTGTTCCCGAAGCATGTTGGACTCCGGCAGGGCTGCCCTTTGTCACCGATCCTGTTCATAACTTTTATGGACAGGATTTCTAGACGCAGCCGAGGGCCGGAGGGGGTCTGGTTTGGGGACCAGTGGATTTTGTCTCTTCTTTTTGTAGATGACGTTGTCCTGCTGGCCCCTTCTAGCCAAGACCTACAGCATGCGCTGGGGCGGTTTGCAGCCGAGTGTGAAGCAGCTGGGATGAAGATCAGCTCCTCCAAGTCAGAGGCCATGGTACTCAACCGGAAAAGGGTGGCTTGTCCTCTTCAGGTTGGAGGGGAGTTCCTGCCTCAAGTGGAGGAGTTCAAGTATCTCGGGGTCTTGTTCACGAGTGAGGGAAGAATGGAGCGGGAGATCGACAGACGGATCGGTGCGGCTGCCGCAGTAATGGGGGCGCTGTGCCGGTCTGTTGTGGTGAAGAGAGAGCTGAGCCGAAAAGTGAAGCTCTCGATTTACCGGTCGGTCTACGTTCCTACCCTCACCTATGGCCATGAACTTTGGGTCATGACCGAAAGAACGAGATCCCGGATACAAGCGGCTGAAATGAGCTTCCTCCGTAGGGTGGCCGGGCCTCTATCTCTATCTCCTCAGGATAGAGGCTGTGATGACAGACCTGCTGCTGTGAATATCGACCAGAAAGGTTAACAAACTGTAACAGTCCAGAAAGCAGGAGCAGAATAGAACAGAAGGAAAACAATCAGCAACTGGACCATTCATAATGATGCAGCGCAATCACCTCTGCATGTTTCAAACGTCACAGCTTCTGATGCTTTTCCTCTAGTTCCGCCGGGGGCAGTAGGAGCCAGACAGCAGCACACGCAATATTCTTATTTAAATAGTGCGGTCTGCACCTCTTTTGCAACCTGTTATCCATAGCGCGCACGATCTTCAAAGATTACGCGTGCCGCTGCCATTTATTGCAAAATCTTTGAAGAATAGGCCCTTAGATTATTTTTAAGGAGATTTTGTCACTTGAAGATGCCACTCTTAGCTGTAATTCTCTAAAAGCGATATTTTGAGATATTTTTTACACTTCGTTACCTCTCCTCATCTCTGTGCATGGCAGCAAAATAAATATGGCTGCTTTTTCACCCTTCTTGGTTTCAGTTCCAGTTGTTTCAAACTGTTCAGTTATGGGTAACTTTGGAAACGTAGCAATTACTTGTAGTAATGGTTGATGAAGGTACTGTTGACTTTCTATCATCTCAAACCAATCTACCAATTCTCATCTGACATCTAACATCTAAAATCAATAAGGCATTTGCCTACACACAACTACCACTCACTGGATATTTTTAGTTTTTCAGACCACTTTCTGTAAACCTGAGACATGGTTGTGCATTAAAATCTGAATAGATCAGGAATTTCTGAAACTCTCCAACAACCATATCACATTTAAAGTCACTTCTTTCCCATTCTGATGTTCGGTTTGACATTTAGTTAACCATCTTCACCTTATATAGACAGATAAATGTTTTCAGACGTTGCCATTTGATTGGCTGATTCACTAATTGTGATAATAAGCGATTGAACAGGAATGAAAAAGTTGCAGTTGGTATCATTTCTAGATTTTTCCTAAAATTACTTTTCTACTTTATCAGGCAATGGAATTTTAAATAAGATTTTCAGTACTTGCACTTTTAAGAACAAAAAACAAACAAAAGGATTCAAGGCAACACGTATTCATGTTAACTTAATAACTGCTAGATTTACAACAATATCATATGCAAACATTTGCAACTCTACATATTAAAAGTGAAATGGAAGGTTGGTGATATGAAGGCTAAGATTCTAACATAGATCCTTGAGAGCCTTTGAGGGTCACCAGATTTTTCTGTTCACTGTGTAATTATGGACAGTTCCCAATAAAAGTTTACTATAGAGAAATTCTTGTGTAGATATCTCTAGTAGATGATCCAAAATAGTGGTTGTTGCATGCATTATGAGACCTAAGGCAGTTTGGGATAAAAATGCAAAATGCAGCATGGTCATTGTTCAATGTAATTATAGCTACATCAACATGCCTATCAAAGAAAAAGTGATGCTGCTGTAATACATGGAACACAACATTTTGCAGCTACACATTACAGTCCAGACTTTGGTAAGGTTACAATTGTGAAATCTTTATGTAAGTTTCTTAGTCTGATGTCACACAGTCTGATGCTCATTAGTCTCAGAAGATGATCAAATCCTAAAAGCTGCAGTCACCTCCAGACTCTGAGACATGCATTCCCATTTTTTCCTTTTATTATGAAGCACCTTCTTTAATGTTATAAAATAGGAAACTAAATAATGACATAGATTTTTATGCAGATTATGAATTTGAACTGAACATGATGTGAACTTGACAACATAGTTTTCTACCACATGCCTTGATCATGAAATCAATCGAAGGCATGTTATTTAAACTTCAAACCCTAGCACTGTAAAATAGCAGGATGTTGCATGTTAGGACATTAAGATAAAAAGACACATAATGCTTGTCTGTGCTCTGGGACTGAGCTCAGAGCCCAAACATTTGCTTCTAAGACACCACAATGCAATCTGCTGCCACATCTGACATTCACATGAGGCCCAAGCTTTGTTGATGACCTCAGAAAGCTATCCAACTTTTAAATAGATTTTCATTACATAGGACTGTATGATTTTAATTACAGGAAAGTTTTATCAAAGAAGGAACAAGCGGGTCTTCCTCAGCTCCGTTTTTCTCTTGGTTTCTGTTGTTTTTGTAGCAGAATAATTACCCAGTTTGTTGTTTAGATTTCGGCTAAAATATAATAATATTGGGCCTAAGGACACATGATGTTTGTCAACTGGGTCAACAGGGCTGTAATAATTGGGAGAAGTGTCTCATTCAACAACTGGAAAAACTAAGGCATAATCGACCTTTAAAGGCTGCATCAGGCACTACCAGATTGGTCAAGCTGACTTGCTCCCATAAGCTTATGGTCATAAACTGATGTATGGACATTCTTCTTTAGGATTTTGTAAGACAGAGCAGCAAACAGTCCAGGTACCAGAGCAGCAAAGCAAATCCAGACTATTCCACTACCACCAATTTATGTTTAGCTGTTAGTATGATGTTCTTTTTCTTAAAAGATGTGTTCATTTTATGTCAGATGTAATGGAACAGGTAATGGTCATCGTCAACATGATTTTTTTTTGTGACACTGGCCCTTGTGTTCTTGTTGGTCAGCATTGGTTTAGGCCTTGAGGCTCCAATTTTTGCGTAGTCTCTTCCTTGTTTTTGAATCATGAACACTGATGAAAGTGAAGTCTACAGTGCTTTAGATCTGCAGAGCTTGCTCTGGTTTCTGTTGTGACCTCTGAATGGGTCATTTTATGTTATTATAGTAATTTTGGTAGGCCTGTTACTCCTGGCAACATACACCACTGTTCCATATTTTCTCCTTTTGTGGATAGTGGCCTGCAATTTGATTTGGACAGAGCAACAAGCAGAACAGCCTAGGAACAAAAAGGCATGGTAATGGGTTACATGAAAGTAGAAGAGAAGAATCCAGCACAGAACAGTGAGGACCAGAGATCTTGTATATCGAGGCAGGTGAGAAGAAAGACATTATATACTTATGTGTCAGTCAGGGGATATGTGGAGCAGCTGAAGAAGAAGGTAAGTGTGGGTAAGGGAGACTAATTAACACAGAGAACTTGAGCCAGGAAACACTAAAACTGGGAGAAAGACAAATACCAACCTAAACGGAAATAAACTAGAATAAACAGCAAACAGAACACATACTAAGAAACTAAATACAAAGAAATAAACTAATAAGATAAAAACAAGCTGACACTTAATGGACATAGAGGAATGAATAGAATATAGCAATACCTTAAACAACAATAATAAATAACTTAAAAGTGATCAAAACACAAACACAAATAAAAATCAAAGCCCAAACACCTGTTAAACTTGTCTTGCTTTTTGAGATCTTTGAGCATTCTTTGTGTTGTCAGACTGGTTATATTTACCAGATTTCCAAAAGATGTGGCTAATCTAAGTCAATTCATGAGATAACAAGGGGTAAATTACTTTTTCACATAAAGGCCAGGTTGGCCTTTATCCAGTAATAAATAAAGTCATTATTTAAAAACTGCTTCCTTTATTTACTCAGGTTACCTTTGATATTAAAATTTGGATGATGATCTAAAACATTTAAGTGTGACTCAAAGGCAAAGACAGAATAAATCTGTAAGGGGGCAGATATGTTTTCACAGTACTGTAAATAGGGTTAAACCATCATAAGCTGAAAAAACTTGATGAAACATGATGAAGATGAAAGTTGAATCTTTGAGAAAACAAGTGACAGGCCTCTTTCTCTGGCCTGTGTTTTTATGGATGGTTAAAGTTTAAATGCAGGGTAGAGGGGACAGCAGCAGGTCTCTGGAAGTGGTTAAAAGGCTTAAAGAGTGTAAAGCTGCTGTCACACTCTTTATGCATGAAGTTCTCAAAAACACTTCTACTGCTGGACAAATGGGCCCAAAGGTGGTACTTGGTATTTGAAACAAGATCCCTGTTAAAAAGATGATTCACAAGGTCACCAAAGAAGTTTTGCATCTTTTCTTCTGTGTTCTTTGTTGCTTCTGTGTACATTGTATGTTTATTGTTAACTAGGCAATTAGCTGCCACAGTCTTTATGCATGGAGTTCTCAGAAACACTTCTACTGCTAGACAAATGGGCCCAACAGTACTTGTATTTGAAACAAGCCCCCTATTAAAAGAAATGATTCACAATCTCACCAAAGAAGTTTTGGCATCTTTTCTTCTGTGTTCTTTGTGTCTTCTGTGTACATTGTATATTTATTTTTAACTAAGCAATTAGCTGTATGACAAAGGAAATTGGAAACAAAACTTTCTTTTCACTCTAAACAAAGGAAGCAAACCTGTTATTCTTTGCTGAACTTATGGTTATTTTTTGTTTTCACTTTCTATAATATAAAGGTTATATAAAGGTTGACATAATTAAACAGGCTGGCTGTGCATTAGTGCTTCGGCCTAATCCGGATCATTACACAGCTTGTAAAAAAAGACAAGAGTGTGAAAAGTCACAAAAAATGTGTTCTTCATTTCCGTCCCGCTCTGCTAAATTAAACAGCAAAGATCAGAGAGGGTGTTTCATTGAAATATTAACACAGGTGATCAAAGTCTCTCAGGCATCCTCTGGAATAGCTCTGCTAACACTTCTTCAACCTGCAACAGGCAACCTGCTCTGTGTCTCTGACTGCTTGATGATTTAAACCAGCAGCCACTCTTAAAAAAAAAAAGCAAAGCCTTCCCTTAATTTGCCCCATGTGCCTAAAGAGAAGAAATGAGCATGAATGTGTCAAAAACGCTGCCTCCTAGCTGGTTTAGGGTCTGTTACAAGACAGTAATGGAGCTGATTTGCTTCATAATGCTTCACATCTATGAGAGACAGCAGAGGTCATAGGATGAGACTGAGGTTTTCTAAGTTTTTCCAGGTGTCCGTGACCATGAAAGGGCAAAATACTTGTTTCTCACAGAGTAAACTCATTTGAGAGGAGACTACTAAAAGGGGACGGTACTTGGTGCAAACTTTCTCATTTGTTTGAAAATTGCGATGAATGAGCGCAATGCCCCCCATCCCCCCACCCCTTCTCCTTTCAGCCCCCTAGACACTGGCCCTGCCCAGGATAAAATGCGGGACGGCTCAGCCAGTGCCGGCACAGGGGAGATGACTGACTGACTGCACACAGCAGAGCATGAGGCCGGTAGCTTACTGCTCCTACACACACTTACTGGCTGCTGCTCACTCTGACACACACACTCTTGCTGCCTCTCTCTCTCACTGTGGCAGATTTACATTGGTTCGCTCCCTCCCATACTTGCTGCCTCTCTATTTCTCTCAGTATCTCACACACACATACACACACACACACACCCACACACACACAGAGTCAGTCACCAGCAACTCTCATTCAACTCTCTCTCAGCCACGGGTCAGCACCTCAGACAGGCAACTTGTTTTTATCCAGCTGGAAAGAGCAGCGCATCGCAGGGTGCACACACACGCAGACACACACCCACACACACACACACATAAAGACATAAACTCATCCATTTGGACTAAACTACCGAATATTACACACATGTTTATCCTAAAACATCCTAGGACTTTATTTACAGACCAGTGAAGAAGACTTCTGTCCAGGGAGGAGCAAGAAGGAGCAGTATCAAGGATGGACTTAAGAAAGTGGACTTCATGCAAGGAGCAGAACAAGTGAGTCCAAAACCAAAGATGACAACCAGAGAGACTTTGAGAGTTTTGATTCCATAAGAACTGCCTGCTTTCAACCAAAAGTGGAGCCTGACTATCAGTGACATCGAGAGGATTTGCTGTGATTGCCATTCCCCTCCCTTCTCTCTCCAGGACTCCCACCCTCCAAACTGACACCTCTTGATCACCAGCATGCCTACAGCTTGCACAAGGTGCACCTTGGGAGCCTGACCCACCATGTGCAGATGGACATCATCCTCAGCTCATCTTTACCCTAGGCTTACCCTCAGAACCACCACCACTGCGGCCTCCACTGGGACATTCATCCCCCCGCCCAGTGCATCCTCCTTTACTCTGATATGCCTCACCCTGCTTTTGGTCACCGTTGGCAGGGCCACAGGGGCCTGTCCCCCTCGAACAGGCCATGAACCTCTTCAGGGACTGGGGAGCGGAACCAACTGTTCATGGACTTTGGAAAGGCACACGCGCAGTTACAATCACCTAGAAGGTGACGTCAGACTGCGGCGGCTTTATTCTGCCAACAAGTTTTTCCTCTGCATTGACAAAACAGGAAAAGTGGATGGCACCCGGCGGAAAAACTATGCTGACAGTAAGTAGCTGTTCTGCATCTGCAATAAATGTTGTTATACATTATACTTTTATGGCTGAACTTTGTTATCTATTTGATTTTATAGTTCATGGGAATCTCCAAAGATTATATCACCAGTGAGCTATATTAGTTGTGTTTGGATCACGAGAGAGGCGTTGCTAAGTAGGAAGGGAATACCCTTGTGTCGAAGTGGACTAATGGGAGAGCAGACGCTGAAGAAAGACATTGAGCATCAGTTGGTGTTATACATTAGGGTTGGAAAAATGTCTCAGTATCACTGGCAATTAACTTGTCAGAAGTATGGTGAAAGCGCATCAGGCCTTAAGTAAGCAGGTGTAAACTACAGCAGGATTTTTGTTTTAAGAAATTCAAAAACATATTAGATGTTGTATTTCACAAGTTATCCTCTTGGTAAACATGCTGATTTGTGCATGTAGGTTGGCTATGGCATGAAAATCTTCCCTAAATTCACATAGTGCAACTACCAAGAATCCCACAAGGAACAGCTCATGCTTTGAAACACTGCAAATCAGCAAATGTAATCTGCAGCTTTATTATCTGCGCAAAAAGGGCAACTTAGTAAACGTCGGTTGATATCTTCACCAGTTTGTTCTCCCTTTTTGTACCCTGTCATTTTATCCCTTACTACTTCCATTTTGTACCAATATACATGCCATTCAGTAACAACGTATGTGTCAGTTTATTTATTTTAATAATTCGATATTTTAGGTGAACTGGGAGCTAAACAATCAGTGTAATGCTAAAATCCGGAGCAAACTTTAGTTTAAGTATATTCTGTATATTCCTAAAGACATTATGTTACACCCAGTTTCTATTGATTGTAATTCTGATTTTCTGGCAAAAAAAATCTAAACTCACATAACCATGTGATTGGTCTTTAAAAAATTGCCTTAGATCATTTGATTTTAAAATGGTACCAAACACCCATCTGGTGGCATAGCTTGTTCAAATCCTCCAATCAACGTCTGTCTGTTGGAAACTATTCAAAGCTACAAAAAGTAAAATTGGCCAGGATCTGACGTCCCTCTAAATTAGTCACAGACCGACTCAAAGACAAGATAGTCCTTGGAGACATTGTTTGCTTTTCTCTGTATAATTTTCCAATATATATGCAAGGATGCAACATGGTCTATACATTATGGCTCCAGGCCAGTTTGCACCTTTGCCAGTTTGTAACTTCCTTTTTCTATGTTGCTTGAATGTTTACCAGTTTATTTACCTTGATAGTTAAGTATATTTGAGGAAATATGTGGACAATCAAGGTTATGCTCAAGTTTAATTTATAATATATAATTTTTTATAATTTTCTTAAGACTTTATATCACATCCTGCTTCCATTATTTGTGTTAGTAATCTGTCGATAGACTTGATGACTCATAAAATATGAGAGATAATTCCCCCTGATCAAACCAAATAACTTCTTGCTGATTAATTATATTTATGGGAGTTACATAACCGCATGAGACTATAAGCAGGTACACTTTGTACCCATAATAGTTAGGAAGGAAACAACCAAAATCGCAAAAGTATGAAATGGTATGGTAGTGAGACGACCAGCAACCATCCACAGTCTGTAGTTTAGCAACTTTTGTAAAGAGCTTAATTATGCAAGAAGTTGTTCCTCTGTAGACAGCCCATTAATGAAAGTCTGTTAAAAGCTGGACAAAGCCAGATGAACTAAAACTGGCCATGATCTGACCTCCCTCTCCATTAGTCACTGGCTGATTGAATGACTGGATAGCCCTTAGAGACATGTTTTGCCTTTGACTGTAATATTTATGTATTTGGTCGTTATTACCTTTTTATACAAGTAGGTGAGTCAGGCTTTTTCCATTCAGCTACTGGGGGAAGAGCAGCTGCTGGGTCGAGCTGACGGGCCAGTCAGTCTGCCTCCACTGTTTCTCTGAGCAGACTGGCAGAGATTTGTTATCCTGTCAGGAGCAGTCATCTGGCTTGAAAAACCTTTGATAATTGCATAAACCCAAGCTAAGATTAATTATCCATGTCTTAATTTTGGAAGAAATTGTGACATTATTCTTTCATCAAAGTCAACTTATGTCAGCTACCGTAGGGAATGATTCAACTTGACTAAAATAAATGTGACAGTTTGAAAGTAGTCAGTCCTGGGAGATGGAAGAAATTTGTCAAACTTAAGAGAAAATAAGAAAGGTGGTCCAGCTTTTCACAGTTCACAGTTTTCATCCAAAAATCATTTACACTTATGAGGTTGCAGTCAACAAGAACTCTTGTCTGCTTACATGTAATGTCCTTATACACTTTATCCATCATCCTTTCATTTCCTTCACTGGAAAGAACAGATTTTGCTGTGCTCACACAGAGTTAGGGCGTGTAGTTACACCATGAGCGGAGCACCGTGCCAAACAAGCGGTCATGTAGGCTTTGCTTGGAATTCACCAAAATGGATCTTAGGGTTAGTCTGCGGTTGTGCCTCTCAATGAGACAGATCTGGTTTGAGACAGATAGGCAGGCTTTCAAACCCACTACAGATTCAAGTGTCGCAGCTTAGAAGTCTTTAGCTTGCCCTCACATTCTTGTCGACACAGCCTCTCACCTCCACCCCACTCAGTTTTTCCAGCTCTTACTCCCTGCACCCTCTCAGGTGCAAAAACAGTTGGAATTAGTCAACAGACTCTCTGCTAATTGAGGGTGGAAAATATTGTATCAATCCCACTGGAGCAGGGGCATGGAACAGCTGAGGGAAGAGGCGAGAGGCTAGAAAGGCGAACTTAGATGGATGGATGGAGGGATTAAATACTTGGACACCGTTAAACGGAAATGCAAAACTTGTTTGGCGCAGGAGCCTGTTTTTGTCTAATGGTCTTCAGTTTGACTCCAGCAGAAAATGTGTGCATGGTTGTATTAGTTTTGCATTTAAGTGGTTCAATAGCCTTTCAAAGAATCTCCTCAAAAGAGGGACAGAGGAGAGTCTGGAAACTCTTCTTGCAAAGTGATGACATTTCAGCACTGTGGCAAAAAACAGAGAGGACAGGCTAACATTTGTAAAATCTCCAAAGTGTTCCAAGAAAAATGTTCTGCCTTGAGAGCACACATGTGGAAATGTACACAATCACACACTAAATTACAAACACTAACTCCTCAGATTGCCATTTCTGATGTTTCTTATCAGAATCAGGCCAGTTGGAAATGTATTTATTGTAAAGTGTTTGTTAGTAAATCCAACTAGATAAAAATCAAGAAGGACTAATATAGGTCATAGTACACATTATCATAAACTACTTCATCATACAAGTGACTATAAATAGACCTTCAGAGGGCACAAAGTACAGTTGTTTCAGGGGCCAAAGTGGAGGACTTCAGAATGTTTTCTTTAACCTATGGCTAAGACGAAAAAGGGGAAAAACACACCCAAGTGTTTAGAAAAGCAGCATAGGCAGGTACACATCATATCCTGTCCAGGGTCATCGGTCACAGGCTGCTAATTAGACTGAGCTACAACACAACAGCTGTACTGGCATGCCCAGCAAATGTTTCATTATAACAGCAAATGCTGAGTCAAGTTCCACTGAGAGATAAAATTGTATAATTCAAACTCTGGCTTATTTTTTTGATTTTTTTCATTGGTCTTCACTTCTCTCTTTGCATAATTGTTTTTAATCACATCTAAAAGGATGGAGTGTTGCATTTGGCAGTGAAACGCTAGTTAAATCAAAAGCTTTTCACTCTTAAGAAATAGGCCTACTCATCCAGGGCTGGCCCAAGGTATGATTAGCATTTGCGGCTGCTTAATGCCCTCTGCTGGCATGGGGGCTCCATGAAAAGTTAAATTCACATAGTGCAGATTGACAAGTGTGCCAAATTCATTAATCAAAGCAAATAAAAAAAAATGGAACGACAGAGGGAATAAGTACTGAACACACTGATTGCCGGTATACACTGTGCGATTTTGGGCCGTCACAAACGAAAGACGAGGATCGTGGGAAAATCGTGGAGAAATCTTTGGTCGTGGCTCTAAACCTGCGGTCTTCTGTCGCACTGTGAGACAGGATCAAGGACAGCTGTTGCTAGCATCTTGCAACCAAAGATAGCCTGTGATTAATATCTGATTGTCAGATTGTGTGTTTGTTGTGGTTGTCTCTTGCGGCACAGATGGATGGTGTATGGTAATGTAGAGCATGCTGATGACGTTGCTTATTGCTGTACGTCATAACTGATTTAGTAGTTAACGGTCATCGTACAACGTGCACGCATCAAACGTGATGTGGCACCAAAGTTTATTAGATGCACATCACATGGTATGTCATTGAATAGTCTCATAAGATTGCTAAATTCGCACAGTGTAAGAAGGCAATTCCAGAATTTTATTAAATTCTTTGTGGAAAAGCCATTTTTGGTAATGACATCTTGAAGACCCCTCCTATATAGAGGAACTAGTCACATGTATTGCTCAGATGTGATTTTGACTCATTCTTCCACACAAACTGTCTTCAAATCTAGAAGGTTCTGGGGGCCCTTTCAATGCACTCCTTTCTGTTCTTTCAGTTTCCTTGACTGTGTGTTTATGATTATTTTCTCGGTTGGATATCTAAACTTGTTTCATTTTCAGATTCTTATCAAAAATGTCGAGTTACATTTCTCCATTCATCTTTCCTTCAGTTATGTAAAGTTAGCCAGTACCATATCCTGTTAGACAGCCCAAACTATGACGTTTCCACCTGCAAACTTCACTTTTGGTTTACCGTTTTTGAGCTAATTGCAAAAGCATTCATCCTCCAAACGTGTGTGCACCGACATGCAAAGATTTCATCTTTGGCCTCTTATGGGAAGACTATATTCTCCCAGTATTTCACCTACTTGTTCGAATCTTTTAAATTAAACTTTAAGTAAGCGTCAACATGCTTTTTAATCTTACATGGAGGCCAATGTAGTTGAGTGCATTACTTATTGTTTTTATAAGACGACTGTACCTGCTTTTTAAAAGTCCTTCTGAAGCTTTTTGTCAGTGCTCCTTGACTCTTGAACAACTCTTTGGATTAAGACAGAACTCTTAGGGGGTATCTGGCCATGCCTGGTTTACAGTGAAATATATTCTTTCCACTTCAGTAATCATTGCAATTAGTATGTTTTGCAACAGCAAGTATTTACTTGTGAGAGTATCTTTGATTTTACCAGTTATACTGCTCTGTGCAATATTTTGGCATTGAGAAACCGGGTAATTGGGTAATATGTAACCATCTGATGCACGTAGCAGCGGAATCGCTTTCCAGATACTGAAGATTTCAGCTGATTTCTTGACTTTCTTTGCCTTTTTGCGGGTTATTTTTTTAAGAGTTCAATACTTTTTCCCTGTACTGTTCCACTTCATTACACATAATTTATATTATGGACATGTTTACTGAGAAAAATGTTGACTTGTTCAGTACTTATTTTACGATTGTTGTATGTGCAAGAATTAACACCATGGGAATATTTACCTAAGAGATGAGGAAGGAGATGGGTTGTGCATCCCAGGGCTGAAGGTGCGAAATGTGCGGATTAACCACAGAAAAAAAGCAAAAACCTTGTGAAGATGCTGGCTGAAAAATGTAAGAAGATGACATTACTCCAAAAGCAGCATAAAAAGGAACTGTAAAATAGGCCAGGAAGTTAAAGCTTGGAGACAAGATCTTTCAAATGGACCCTAGACATGTATACAGATTATTTATGAAGTGGTTTAAAGACAACGAAGTCAAGATTTTGAAGTGACCATCAAATATCCTTATATAAATCCCAGTGTGGGCAGAGCTGAAGACGTGTGTACAAGCAAAGCAACCCACGAACTATACTCAGTAACACCAATTTTGGCAGGAGGAATAGGTAAAAAGCTCAGTAAACAATTGTTAGAAGCTTCTAGAAGGACTTGGGGCAACTGTTTGACCCAATTCTCATAGTCAATACTCAAGGAAATGCTATGTTATGTAAACATTTTAATTTGTTTAAAAAATTTGAATTCTCTCTTTTATTATAGTTGCATTTAGCAAATGGAAATATTTGTTGTAATCCCAACTGACCAAAGACAGAAAAAAGTGTAGTCTGATATAATGTCAGACTGAAGAAAACAAATAGGCTTATGTATAATTTTATACAGAATATGCAAATATCTGGTTTCAAATGTAAATTTACCAAGCGACAATTGAAATCCAATTAATTGGATTTAAAAAAATTCTGCTTTTGTTTGTGCTAGAAAAAAGTAATAGTGTTCCTTGTGGTTGCTGTCAAAATGCAACATTAAGTTTGACCCCTATTGCCCATAAAGAAAAAAATATATATATCACTTTTACTCTATGAACACATTGTATTTCTCCTAATTAGGCTTACATTTTTGAAATAGTTAAATTTTTATTGTCTTAGATATTGTTACTTTTCATGTCTTTTCTTAATTCTTAAGGTTAAGACAAACTACTCAAGACTGTATCAAAGGCTTAAAATACACAATGACCAACGTGACGCCGGGGGCATAGAGGGTTAAGCACACATATACAGAGGCCTCAATGCGGGTTCGAGTCCTGGCCACCGGCAACATTTGCCGCATGTCATTCCCGTCTCTCTGCCCCCATTTTGTGAAAAACAAAGGCCATTAGTGCTGCAAAAAATATCTTAAAAAAGACAATGACCAGAGCAAAAAGATGCATCAATTCATTAGCATGGAAAAAGTACTATCTTGTTTCATCATTTTACCTATAAACCTCTATGTAATATTCTGGCCTTAAGAAAGCTTTATAAAAAGCTGTGAAAATTAAATACAGAAAAATTAAAACATGGGCCTCAAAAGGAAATTCTGCCCTGGCCCTCATTGAACTTCGGGCAGGCTTTGCTGTCCCCATAATACGGAGGTTGATTTACTTTACTTTAGTTCTGTTCTGTCTCTGCAGCTGTGCAACTCACAGCTGGGGTGTGTTTTATTTACCGACTTTCCCGTGATGTGCAACGTGTTCCTGTTAGAAGCACAGGTTTTTCGTGTTCTTGAGCATGTTTGACTTGGAGCGAAACCCGAAGGAAAAACCACTACCACACTGAAATGTGTTGTGGAAATGTTTTAACCCTGTTGTCGATGGGGGGATGCTGTCCATCAGAAAAAATAGAGACTGATGTGAATCTGAGCCTCATTAAATAAGGGAAGAGAGTTGCAAATGCATGGCTCTACCCAGCTTTGACTCAAGGAGGTCGGAAAGTAAAGCGAATCTACTTAAATGGTGGAAGAAGGAAAAAAAAATTGACTATATATATTTTTTTGCCTTGCACAGGGTTTGTGCAGAAGAGTAAAATTTCAATCAGGTACTGGATCCATGTCCTGAGTGTATTTTATTCAGACCCCTTATCTCACTTTATAAGATTCTCAGGAGATAATAAATCTGAGTTAAAAATTAATTGTACATATAGTATAAGCAACAATTATTTCCACAGCACATAAAAAAACGTATTATCATGATTAAATTTTAGAGTTATTGTCATTTTGATGCAAATACTTAAACAAGATTGCAGAATAGAATGAAGATCCACTAAATATATTTTTTAAATGCTTAGTGGACATGATGTTATACGTTTCTTTCCATTTGATTTTATAGAGTTACACACATAAAACAAGTTGATAGTAGCTGGTTAGTATTTAGTCAAGCTATCTGCTCTGGTAGCAAGGCTGCAGTGGTCTGCTTAACATACACATGTTACTTGTCAACTGTACTGTTAAGAGAGCCCTGCCCTATAGGAGTAATGGGTGGCGCTTCTTTAGTTTCCAAGCCATGGCTATGTGTGTCTAAATGTATTTCCAAACAGCCAACTTTGCCTTTCTTGTATTGTATTGTAATATTTTATAGCCTTGATTCAGACAACCTTGATTCAGACAGCTGATCTACAGTTCACAGCAATAGGTAGGGGTGGGGGTAGCACTGCTACTACTACGGTAGTACTACTTTTGTGGTCGTTCTCTAAAGTTAGGTGTTGTTGGCTTGCCATAGTGGGGCTCCACTAGTTTCTACATGACAACTGTCCCTATTTTGGGACACCAAATGTTTTCAAAGAGTAA
This sequence comes from Crenichthys baileyi, assembly GCA_036173005.1. Classification (NCBI taxonomy): domain Eukaryota; kingdom Metazoa; phylum Chordata; class Actinopteri; order Cyprinodontiformes; family Goodeidae; genus Crenichthys; species Crenichthys baileyi. The sequence goes on from JAHHUM010002474.1 coordinate 57,854, forward strand.
ATTTTTTCTGGAGGTTTACTGTGGTATGGCCTTTTTATTAGCTTTGCTTTAACTCTGTGTTAATGCTGGTGAAGCTCTGTGCTTTACATACAACAGTCCCGGAGCTAAGGAGGGAAGCACCTGGCTTAAAAAAAGTGCTTTGGTGTTTTGAATAAGGAGAATATGTTAATATGTTAATGAGGCTAGATGGAGGACTGGGGCATGCACTGCACTGTATTAAGGTGGAAATTAAAAGCTAGAAGAGTGCTGGAGCGTTTCCCATAACTCATTAGGCATTAAGGTTTTTTCCTCTGGGTTGTTTCAAATGTACAAATTATGCTTTAATTAAACCTCTAAATTCCCTACTTCTTGTAAAAGATTAAACTGACACTTGTTCATTGTTGAACCTGAAAATTGTGTTAAACTTTAGTCACACATGCATACTTGCTGAACAGGAGTGCGAAATCCTTTGCACAAATGTGTGCGCTATCACTTTCCTGGGAACTTTGCAGGACAAGAGTGTCAGTGTCAGGCTAATTAGCCAAAGATCCCAGATCAGTGCCAACTGGGTTCTATATCCTGAATGGGTTCACAAAATGTAGCAATTAGTAGCTAACAACCTTTAGCAAGCGTGGCTCTGGCTCCTCTCTTGAATTTAATGGGTTCATCAGCAGGTTTATAGAGTCAAATTCAGGCTCCGGCAGCTAATTTCTTTATAACAGTACACACAGCCATGGATAACCTGTAGGTGTGAAGTCACTACAAAGACTTAACAGTGCCTTAACCAAGCTACTCAGAGTCTAAAGCTATTGATCAAATATGTTTGCACTGATGTTCTAAAAGTTTTCAAGAAGCAGACAATAACTTCTAATGCACAATATAACGTGAACGTCAGTTATTAAAGTGTGGAACAGAAAAAGAGGTCTAAATCTTTGAATTGGGCCAGAAAAAACAAGCCATGTAAGCATGAGCAGACTTTCTTTTCTCTCCAAAAGCAGCTGCCTTAATGATTTAGGTGCTTTAAACACCAGTGTAACGAGCCACTGCTAATTACAGTGGAGTAATATAACATGGCATAAGCATGGCCACAGCCAAGAATTAAGTCTTGGAAGACAGAGGAGAGAGTTTGACCTTTTATTCAATGGGAGGACATTGTTACTGTTTTTTTGGTAAAATGAGTGTTAATTTGATCAGTTGGAAACACTTAGCTTTACTTACTGAGTCATGTAGGTCTGAAATGATTTTCAAATGCTCATGTAGGAGTAACTCTACAGACATGTAGAAATACACATGGTTACATATGCTGATGTGATCCCATTCAGACCAGTTTTAACCCTAGAATGACAATGCTGGGGTAGTAGATAAGGTCTTAAACCTGGCCTTTTGAATAGCCGTGCACCTGTTTTACCCCTCCTGTATAAGTTGGTCCACTATAAGGACGTCTATAAAGAAGCAATAAAATAAAATAAAAGCAGACTCCGATAGCATTCAGGTGTATCTGAACCTTTCCTGTTTTTCAAGGAAAGTTATTAGCCACAATAGCACATGATATTTCAGTAGTGGTATCCTTCTTCATCTGTCGTACAAGCATAAGAAAATAATCCTGTGTTTGGGTTTGAACTCAGATATGTATCACAGTATCACGATATAAATTTCACTTTCTGCTGCTGTGTTCCCTGGACGGAGGACTGAACCTTGATTCAGCTGGATTCAGATGCATTCGCATGGAGTGGGTAGAGAACAAAAAAACACAGCACTCTTACTAGCAGATGTACATGCTCTGTGCTTACTTGCAGCTGCAAATAAACCACCATGTTGTCCCGGGGAGGAACATTAGCAGGAAAACACAGTAGTGGAGTTGGTTCATTCATAGATACAGTACACTGTACTCCAACACATGGAGAAGCTTTGGCTGGAAGAGCCTCTGTAGATATTGTATAACTCCAGCACAGAGTTCACACTATGGTTTAACTACTTGGAGAAACTGTGGTGTACAGGGAGTAAAACACTTTCATTTGTTCTGGTCATGCCCATTAATATAAAGCTTCTGGAACCTGATTCATATTGAACTGAAAATAATATTCAATATGCAGATACCTTTAAATTGGGATGAACTATTATTTGGTACTTTGTACTCCATAGATGTGGATAAAAATACTAAATGTTTGTTCGGCATGTTGAGCTTGGCAGCATGACAATCCATCACTAGAAGATGGCTAAGTTCTGTAACCCCAAACCTGGATGACTTGTATAATCTGGTTTATTCAATATTTATTATGGAACAAATCACTTTTCATAACAGAATTCAAATGGACAATTTAAATAAAATTTGGGAGAAATGGAGAAGATATATTTTGTCTAGAAGGCCAGAGTATGTCTGACCCCCAGCTACTACCTGTAAAAGAAAATAATCTGTATAATGTACACCTCTTGTTTATCGCTTGTTGGCAGTTGGCCATACAGGTCTACCTCAATTTGGATTTTGTTATCTTCTAAATATGACTGAAACTTATCTCTATCAAAAAAAAACTAAATAAAAACCCAGCATAGTGTAAATTTTTAACTAAACGCTCTGCTCCTCATAGCCTTCAGTCACTATCTCCACCTCACTCACCAACCTTGAAAACCAAAGGGGACGGTGCTTTTCAGACTGCGGACCCTAAACTGTGGAACAGTGCACCACCACAACTTCACTGTGCTGATTCTGTAGATTTTTTAAAACCAACAAAAAAACGTTTTTTTTTTCCACCAGGCTTTTAAGTCATGATTTTATTGTGCTATTTATGTAGATCATAATGTGATTTTCATGTAAAGAGATTTTCATTGATGAAATCATTTGGTTGACACATGAAATAATTGCGTGTGGGCTCTTCTTAAAGGTTACCTATCTCTACTGAAGAAAAGCATCCCCACAGCATGGTGTTGCCACCATCATGTCTGTTTTCTGTTTCACTGTTGTTTTGCATTTATGCCTGAAAGTTGAATTTTGGTTTTATCAGACCAGAGTTCTATCTTGCACGTTTGTTTTGTCCCAAACATAACACTTATAGCCTTCTTTCCATTATGCTTTTTTGCTCCCCACTTCTATGTAAAGGCGAAGGGTCTTATTTATAAATGTGGTTGACACACAAAACTGAGCTTGAACTGGCGTACGTGACAACAATTAATCTGCCACTTTTAGGAACAACATAATTCTGTTAAATTATGCATAGGTCTGGGATTTTGCAGCCAGCGCTAAGCACAATAATACCTGCATGACATTGTTAATATGACGATACATCAGATTTTTCTACACTGTGGCTATCAAACCATGTATTTTTTTAACTCTTCACCTCACTCACCCACAACTTGATTTTGCCTCGGTGAAATCGTGTCACTTTGCTTTTCATAAAATAACAATGATCAGATGGCTCATTTAAATACAAATTGACATTCTTGATGTGCTTTGCATTGACCATTTATGGTTGGATGTGGGCGTCTAGTGGGTAGAACATGAGGCAGTACACAAATGTTGAGGTGCAGCTGTGATTCATAAAAGGGGAAACTGCTTCCACGTGTGCGTGCGCATGGTCTTAAAGGTCTTGAATTTCTTTATTTCCGGCTTTTGGTCATACGTACACTTTTAGTATAGATCAGAGGTCATGGATTAGAGGACCAGGGTCCAGATCCGGACCCACGTGCCGTCCAATCCGGACCCAACCCGATTTTAAACATTTATGTTACTGCATGTTGTCCAATAGTGTCCTACTTCACTTGCGCCGCATCTCGTGTTAATATGGTATAGCCCTGCAGAGTGTATGGCCGCAAAGCATTTTCTCATTTACTATGTAGATATAACATTTTATTCCTGCCGGCTGCCGCGTCAGACTTTTAAACAGGATATGTAGGTCAGCGACACTCAAAGCCAGCTGGTGGGAGTAACATCGTTGTACGCCAACTGCCACAAAACGACAAAGAAGAAGCAATGCGGGTTGCTAGGTTACTAGCTTGGGAGCTCACGTTTGCTGATAGTACAATGACTTGGTGGTGCACAGATGAGTGGGTAAAAGAAAATGGCTTCAACAAAAATACGTAAAGTTTACTATGACAATCACACATTTAAAGATAAATGGACAAACATACGGTATATTACGGTACAACAGTGAGCATACAAGTGTTCACTGTGAGTACAGTGGATTTTGGGAAAACACAAAAAGCCTTTCACTGACTGGGAAATGATCAAAGAGTGCATGGAAGCTGTGGCAGAAACACTTTAACATGGAAAAGAACAAGACAAGACAAATAACTCATCTGGTCCCCTGCCCTGTATTTTTGTTAAGTTCTTTACCCTTTTAAAACAGTTAATAGAAAAAACACATTGATAGTTCTGTGTAAGAAATTATCCAGTTACAAATCAAGACTCTAAAATTCACTAAATGACATGATGGCTGTGTGGAACGACCAGTTGCTCAACTAAATCAACATGTGTTGGAGCCAGTGCCGTGCCAGGAGCACATGAGCATGTACTAAGTCAAGAGTGGAGAAAATCCTTTGGAAAATGAGTGTCTGAAATATGCTCTTTTGGCTCACAAAAAATATATTATATACACTTACCTCATAATTCGAAACTTTCCTCATGTTTAATATGAACAAATGACATCGTAACATATATGTGAGAGGAAATAAGGAACAGCCAGTCTAATGCAAGTAATGGCGCACCAACAGCCTTCTGAACCAGATGACACAGACCCAGACATACCTGCTTTTTATCTCTGAGGCCATTCACTAAATGAACATGAGCAGGATGTGAGCATCATGTCAGAGCACAGACTGTGAGTGCTTGTGCATTCTGAATACATGTGTCTGTGTTTATACTTGTGCCATTGCGGGAGCATGAAGTAGACCCTAAACTGAAAAAGATGTGCGTTTTTGTTCCCTGATGGCTAATATGAACCAGACCTTACCATGGGCTTGGTTCGGGCACATACATGTTTGTGTGTTTGCGTGCACGCTGACATGTGCAAGCTTGTGTTTACATGGGTGTTTTTCTCATCTGGGAGGCCATGCTCCTCATTACAACTCGGAGGGTGGCACAGAGCAGTGACATAACAGAGCTGCACAGGGAATACTTCATATCTCAGATCTTTTTCTGTTAATTCTTACCCGGTTGTTTCAGCACTACCACTCCACTCATTAAAAATACTTTACATTAAATGACTGTGAAAGAATAGATGGTCAATAAGGGGTCTGCAACCTGCGGCTTTGGAGCTGCAAGTGGCTTTCTGGACTTTGCACAATGGCTCTTGATAACTTGGACTGAAACAATAAATAACCAACTAATATTTTTAAATGCAAATGCAAGTTTTATCCGTTTTTCAGTATTCTCATAGGATAATTGCATTGAATTTCCACAACAGAATGATACTAAATGTACCTGTGATATATTTAATGAAGATTTCTTTAGATCTTTCTTTCGATTTTAGATTGGAAACTATGTTTGTTTTTACATCATTTTCCATAAATATCAACATCCCATAAAAGAAACTGCATCTATCCTCCTTTGCTAAAGTTTTTTTTTGTTTTTCCTTATTTTAAAATCTAAAAATACAAATAAAATGTTGATTCTTACAAATTTGCTTATAATTTCAAAATTATAAGTGCCTGTTTACAAAAGGTCATGTAACATTTGTTGCTCTTAACCACTTTTATTTAGCTGGACTGAGGGCAAAAATGGCTTTTTGGATTGTAAAGGTTGCATACCTGTTTTTTTTGTTGTTGTATTCACAGCCATACATAGACTGCTTTGCAAACAAATTCAATTTTTCACATCTTGTCACTTTACAACCACAAATTTTTATGTAGTTTGTTTAGATCATATGTGATACACCAACACAAAGTAACATTGTAGTGAACTGGAAAAAACAGTGTACATGTTTTTATTTATTTTTTTATCTTTTACTAATAAGAATCTAAAAAAGCTTGTTGTGCACATGAATTCAGCCCCCTTTATTCTGATACCCCTAAAAAGATTGCAGTGCGACCAACTATACTCAGACGTTACGTGCAAAGCACTGTGGTTAGCAGACAATTAACATATTGCATCAGCTGTATCCCACCATCATCACTGTGAAAAATGGTGGTGGCAGTATCACGTTGTGGGGATGTTTTTCTTTCAGCAAGGACAGGGTCAAGTTGGTCAGAGTACGCTCGATGGAGTAAAGCCGGAAGAACCTTTAGAGGTTGCTAAAGACATGACATGGGTTTGATGGTTCAATTTCCAGCAGGACAATAACCCTAAACATACAGCCAGAGCTACAATGGAATAGTTTCAATCAAAGCATAATCATGTGTTTCAATGGTCCTAAAATAAATTTTATTTAAAAAATGTTACAAGATTTGATGCTCAAAGAGGCTTAATCCTGCAATTTTTTAGATTTCTATTTGTAAAATACAAAAAAAAAATCAAACCATGTATAATTTTCCTTCTTCTTTGCAATTATGAACCACTGTAAAAATCCCCATAAAAGTACAGAAGGTTGTATTTGTAGTTTAAAAAAAAGCAAAAAGATTAGTAGAGTACCTGACCAGGCACTCATTCTTCCAACGCCCCCCCCCCCACCCCCCTCTCTCCCCTGGAGTGGATAGGATTAGGGTCAGGGCCCTTTGGCCAGTGAGGCAAAGACAGCTTTGACAAGAGCCTGATTTCACTATTGTGCCTTCTGTCAACTGCTGTATGCCTATCTCATTTTAATAATGTAAAAACGGGGCAAGTCCGGGCCACAGAGAATATTCCGTGTCCTGGTGCTCAGTCACTGGAAACTCGCTGTGCACCTGAGACATACATATGCATACTTAAAATCTGATGGATAGGGTTTGGAGGACTCTCCAAACTAAACTAGATGCAGCACTGTTGCCTTGAAGAAGAAGGTCCTATGTTCGAAATGAGGTCTTTCTGCATGGACATTGCATGTTCCCCTCATGCAGGCGTGGGTTTTCTCTGGGTACTCTAGTTTCCTCTCGTGTCAAAAACAGGACTGTTAGGTTAATTGATCTTTCTAATTGCCATTAGTTATGTAGTGTGTTTCTGTGCTGCCAGGGTGTAACCTGCCTCTGGCTCACTCATTTGTGAAGGCTGTTGGGAACTCTCTTTTAGGTACTGAACTAAAATCAATCATTTAGTCTGATGTTTTATTGGTCCTTTTTATAATATAGTCATTATCAGGACCTTAGAATATGTATTTCAGTCAGTTTAAGTTTAAAGTATCACAATCAAATTCCTATGGTCTAAAAGTGTTTTGGGCACTTCTGGCTCCAAAAGTACAAGTTGTAAAAGCAAAATGGAAACCATCATGGTGACTTGATCTTATAGTGGATATATTTATCCCATATATTTAAGTCTTTAGTCTAGTATAGCATTTTCTTTGTACATAACATTTTTCCAAAATTACTTGGTTTTCCAAAATTCCGATTTCTGTTTCCCCAAATTTGTGTTTGTGGCCAAAACTGGCAACATTTTGAAGGATTACAAAATAATAATTTCAATCAATCAATCAATCAATAAATCGGCTAGGTGTGATACAATGTTCTTTACAGAGATTAAACACATCAAATATTGTGACTGCTATCTAAAAATAATATGTCACTATTTTTTCTAGATTTTTCATTTATTTTTAATTTCATGCAAGCATTAATTTAACCTATTAAAAAGTTTTTAGTGTCTTGTTTGGTCTGAAGGCCCCTAATTCTGGCTATGTTTTAAGGTGTTATTGGGCTGACTTTGTTATTGGCTTTATGTGGCTGCTAGAATTCAAGTCTGAGACTATGATGACACCTAGGTTTTTTTCCTGCTCTGTGGTCTTACACCCCTTCGCGTAAAGTTGAGTGCTATCTGGGACCAAAAACAATGAGTTCTGAAATTTGTGGACACATTGACTGTGATTGTATCGTACTCAGAAATACAAAGTTGTATGTGATCAGCATAAATATTTTAAGAGATCTTTTAGTATTCCATAACATAAGTGGCCTGAGTAGGGTGCCTTGATGAACCCCACATCTGGTGTTGTCTGGTCAAGACAAATGTCATATAGAAAACAGTTTGACAGAATCTTAAATGTTTTTGTGTTTTTAATGCTGTACTGTTGTAGTGAGCTTATGAATGAATACTTTTACAGGATTATGTAAAGTTAGAAATATATTAATTCTAGTGTGAATGGAAGGAAAAATCAGTAAACCAATCAACTTATTCTTTAAACATAATATACGTGCTGTGGCTGTTTTGTTTATGGGGAGGTGGGGGTGGCTTTTTATTTTGCCCTTTTTGCCATTTTATAATTTTGTTGCTTTGGCTGTTTCCTAGCCAACGTTTCAGAGTATAAAATGGATCTATGTGCTGCTGGATGTTTCATAACAAACATGCACAAATTCATACCCACCAAAGGGACGTCCCCTATACGCTTTGATAGTAATAATAATTAAAGTCACTTTCACTAAGTTACTCAGTCTTCTCCAAGGAAATGTGGATTTATGTTTCTAATAAATATTATCTACTAACTTTTATCAGGGGTTCTTATCTATATTTATTGAGAATCAAATGGCCCAAATAAGTCTAAGAACCAAAATAAAATAGCTTGTAATACAACCTTTTCTGAAAATTATACACAGCTAAGTTCAGGTATGTGTGATGTTTGATAATTTTGTTTTGCTATATATCTCAGTGATTTATAAAAATACTTAACCACAAAGAAAAGTGGCTGGCTGATTTTTAAGCAAAGTCTGGCTAGTAATTTGAACGTTGTCATGCTTTGTTTGGATTGCTTTCAGGACTAGTACAGGGTAACTTCACAATTATCTTTACCTCTGTATGACTGGTTTTGTTCTAGACAGCCAAGCAGACCTACTCATTCTCATTGACATTTAGTTGCACAGACAGTGACCTCAGTTTGACGTAGACAATCCCTCTATCCTTATTGCCCCTTTCCAAATACAGGAAAAGGCAGAGGTTGTGACTCACAAAGCTTGCTAAAGGCAGATCTGCTGTTAACTATCTGCAAGACCTTTGATAGTAAGTCATCTGCTTGTTATGGATGTGATGCATGATTTGGAGGCAGTTTGCTCTCCATGCCTGATTAAAGAAAAGCTTTAATGATCACTATGACTCCAGCCCCTTTAGAACCATGCAGGCACAGATGAGCTGGAATCCAGAGCAACGACTTCATTAACCTTTTTCACCTCTTCTGTCCCCAAACCTTACTACAGCAACTCTCCGCCTGTTGGTTATCCACTTCCTCATGTTGTCCTCTTGTGTTACATTTTCTGGCTGGCTTGACCCCACTGGGCTTGTAAATTTGGGTTTTGATGAGTGGGGGGTTGGATTCAACATCCTGGAGGTCTCTAATGAACCGATTGATGTTTCCTAACATACAATCACCACTCAGCATGACCAGGGAGGCTTGTGTTTTAGTAATGTATCAACCATGGAGTGCATACTAACAAAAACAATGAGGTACCTTAACAAGTATGGAGTCTACCTGTGTGGTAGTGCAAAGAGATGTCTACAATCTTTATTTTTTAAAGTGAGATTATCTTAAAGGCTTATCCTCACCGCCCTTAATAGTAATTTCATTGCCAACAAAAGCAGTGTTTAAACCCGGTGACATTGTTCACGCACTCTCACAGGATCGCACAGAGGTATCCAGATGTGGAGGGTGATTTTGGAGTACACGGGTCAGCCTGTCTGGGGATAAATCAGACAGACTAATCTGTACTGCGAAGGGACGGGGGGTAATTGGTCACATTTGACCCCCCGGCATTGAGGACTGTGGGAACGCAGGCTTTATCTACCAACGGTAATTGACTAATGAAACACTTCCGCAGCACCCTCCACTAGATTGTCATCCACCGTTTGAAATAGCGTGAGGCATGTGTGTGCTTGTGTTTGCATGAGTGTGGTTGACAAAACTGGGAAAGAGTCGTGTGTTTGTGAATGTGTATGGGTGGGTGGGTGGGTGTGTGTGTAGAAAATGGCAGGATGCGGAACTCCCTGTGGCCATCCACACAACTTATCAGCAGCATCAGCCTCTTAATGCCTGCAGCTTAGTGAGACTTTGACAGACCACACATTAATGATTGTGTGGTTGTCATTACAGTTTAGATTAAAATTTCAAGTGGAAATGGTTAATTTACTTCCAATCTAGTTTAAAACCATGACAAAGGGCAAAACAATGATGAAGTACTTTGGAACCACGGGAGCAGGTTGGCATGCTCTGTTGCTCTGCAGCTAGTGACTAGTGGGTCACATTTTATAGTCACATTGTGTGGAAGCGCACATTATTTGAAAGACAAGAAAATCCGCATTGGGAAAGCAAGGTGTGGGGGTAGGTGTGCGCTAAAAAAAAAGGCTAAAGTTACGCTTGTGAGACAATGTCTCAGAGGTCCCATCAAGTGAGCCATTCATAAATGCGGCCTAACAGTTTGTGGAGCCAGGGAGACACTCCGATAGAGTGGGGCCCAGGGTGGCCTCGTCTTTTTGTCCCAAGCTGACCCTTGCGCTCTAGTCTGGCCTCTGCGCCCCTCACCTGGGCTGTCCCAGTGCAATAGTAACAGGATACCTGTAATTTGCTCTAATGGCCTTTGAAAGACCTAGCTAGGCTAATCCCTGGAGTGCTTCTCCCAGTTGCACCATGTGAGAAAAGGTGGGGGGTTGGGGAGTAGACCAGCCTCTGGATGTGAGAGAATGTCACCCCTCGTGGCCTCGACTGTGGCAGGAGGGAGTCTGGGAGTCAGCTTTCAGCAGATCACTAGTGAGTTGCTTGTTCACAGGCTCAAAAAAACTGATCCATGGCTTGTAGAGAGGTAGATCGTCTTCGCTTTACACCTCCTCACATGGCTCAGTACGACAGGGGAGAGAGGCCTAAAAACCTGCACAAAGCTGCACTGGTCATGGTTTAATGATGTAATTTGTGCAAAAAAACGTTATTTATGAGTAAGATGTGCTCTACCAATCATAAAATTCTTTAAACATCTCAATGTTGCCAAGTTGCAACTAGTTAGAGACTTGTTGATTTGACTTACCGTTATTGTAATGATTTATGTTGTAATAATAATAATAATAATAATAATAATAATAATAAAAAGGGCTGCAAAGTGGTGCTGTTGGTAGCACTGTTGCTTTGCAGCAAGAAGGTTCTGGGTTTGACTCCTGGCCAGGGGTCTTTCTGCATGGAGTTTGCATGTTCTCCCCGTGCATGCGTGGGTTCTCTCCGGGTACTCCGGCTTCCTCCCACAGTCCAAAAACATGACTGTTAGGTTAATTGGTCTCTCTAAAATGCCCTTAGGTGTGAATGAGTGTGTGCATGGTTGCTTTTCTTTTTCCTGCTGGGGATATGCACCAGCTTCTCTGTGACCCACTATGGAATAAGCGGTATAGAAGATGAATGGATGAATGAATGAATGAATGAATAATAATAATAAGAAGAAGAATACGATCTTAAGCTTAAAAAAGCAGGACAAGACGCACAAATTCCTTTCAGGCTCATCTTTTCTGTCATTTCCCCAGGGATTTAAAAGAATGTGGGAACAGCAAGCGATGCTTGGACAGGGAGGGTCAATCCTCCACCAGTCTTTTCTCTGTCTTCCTGTTCTTTCTATTCATCGTCTGTCCTTATTTTCCTAAAAGGGTGGGCCGCATGCAGGGGAACGCACTCAGAGACAAACTGCTTCCCTAGTGTCCTACTTCTTCAGGTTAGTGGATATTATATTGTTCCCCCAGATCCATGTGTATGGGTAGATTACAAAAGTGACAGTGTGTTTATGTCTGTGAAACATCAAACATGCAGGAAAGAATGAAGTGAGAATGGGGTGCAAACGTAATCTGGTTTCTTATTTACTTTAGTTTTATTTGATTAGAACTGATCAAAGCTCACACTGCTTCTTGGTAAGTAATTGTAAACTGTCATGAATTTTAGAGCAAAATAAGTTAAAGGAGACACTGTTCAGACTTTTAAGGTCAGAGCTAATCTGAGGAACAGAATCAGATCACAGGAGCAAGAGCGTCTTGATGCTGGTCTGGATGTGCCTTCTTTGACTAACATCTGTTGAATGACGGTTGTGAGCTCAGATACTTTTAGGAATCTTTCTAGTTTTCCTCACAGTCATACCTACAATTGTCCATAACTTCCCAATAGCAACTGCAGACTTTCTTGAAGTCATCTGTGTGCAAACCATACAGCTTTTGCTTAGAACAGAATCTCACAGCTGCTAGTTGGATGAATAAATCACCCTGGTGCTGTGAGAGTTTTAAGATATGATGCATTTTCAGGTGGGTCGGATGGAGGTGGGAGGGAAGGATCGGGGTTGGGGTTGTGACCCAGCCAGGAAATAACTAGACCTAAACTGAGACCAAAACACACCAAGGACAGAGGAATGCTGGCTGAGAAATGGGAGAACGACAGGTACAGTCCCAGAAAGAGAGGGGAAGGTTGGAGGGTGGGGTTGTTGCATGTGTAAACCTACCGCTGCTTTTGGGTCAGCTGCAAGGACACAGACACACACATACTGTAAACACCAATACAATTAAAAACAAGCAAAACAATTATTTCTCTTCTAAATATTATTTATATTCTAAATAATTTACCAGAAGGTGAATAAGGGCCTGGTAGTAATCAGTTGGTGAATTTTTGCATTGTTAATAATTATTTTGATATAAACCTTTCACTCAAATGTTTTGAATTATAACAGAGCAGTTTCCTGTTAACTTGAATAAATGTTCAGCTTAGAAGATACAGTAGCATTTTTCTCTAGTAAACTCATTAAAAAGGAAAAAAAAAAAGAACAAATAAGTTGTGGAACAGCAGCAGCAGCAAAAAAAGAAAATAATAAAAAATCCAACATTTTGGAATAGGTCAGAAGGGAATGCACAGGTGAACTAAGCTTGTTATTAGGACCTCTAGGCCAGGAAGCCCTATCCCCAACCCCAAGGGTACATTTCTCATACAGTAAGATATCTCTATATATTGACATGATTTCATATTTGTTGTAACGTTTGTGAAGACTTTCTGTATTTTAAAATTTTCTGCAATCTGAATGGTACATTGATATGAATTTTAAACGTTTTAAATAATTATTTTGATTCAAAAGAATTCAAAAGTTGTTGTCACAGAATGAAAAATCTTCATAGCTTCATAATTATATTAACATTCATCTTTAATGAGAAGCAAACTGTGTTCATATGCCATTTTTATTTGGATCTGTATGGAACAAACATATGGCGAAGATAAACATACCTTGGCTCCAACTACAGTACTCAACATACACTATATTGCCAAAAGTATTCGCTCACCTGCATTGACTCGGATATGAATTTAAGTGACATGCCATTAATCCAGGGTTTAATACGATATTGGTCCACCCTTTGGAGCTATAATAACTTAAATTCCTCTTGGTAAGCTGTCCACAATGTTTGGAGGTCTGTAGCCTCTGACTCTGCAGAAAGTTGACCACCTCTGCACACTATGGGCCTGATCTTTAAAGATTCCAAATAAGGAGCTCGAAATTGTTTGTGCAAAAAAAAAATTGCACATGCTATAAGTGGCCGTGTTGCGGGCGATCTACAAAGATTGCGTGTGCAGTGGATAACAGGTGCAAAAGCAGTTTGGACTTCCCTATTTAAATGAGGAAATGCGTATGCTACTGGCTGTTGCCATGGAGAGTGTCAGAGAGTAGAGCAGCCATAAAAGAAAGACGAAGGTAATATTAATAATAAAAAATATAATAAAAATAATAATAATAACAATAATACATGTATATCAGTCAGTCCCTCAAAGTGTTGCAAAACACTTGTCCATCGCAGGACAACACTGACACACACAGAACAAACAACCATGCACACACCCATTCACACCTAAGGGCAACGTAGAGAGACCAGTTAACCTAACAGTCATGTTTTTCGACTGTGGGAGGAAGCCGGAGTACCAGGAGAGAACCCACGCATGCACAGGGAGAACATGCAAACTCCATGCAGAAAAAACACAAAAAAACAGAGACGCCTTTCAGGCCCCCCATAACATGACTGTGCTTCGTACCGAGTCGTAATGGAACATCGAGAGAGAAAATAATTAAATAATCTCTCTTTGCACAAGAAGCACACAGGTCAGTTTTTTATTATTATTTGTTTTTAATTCAAGGTCCCTTTGGCTCCATGATGGTTTTTTGGTCTCAGGTGGCTGTTTTTGTTCAGTTTTGTTTGTTAAATAACATGGCACAACATTTTTGCGTGCCAGTTTGCACGTGCCTTTCAAAAGTGCTACATATAGACGCAAAAACCGCACCCGCAACTGTTTCAGGTTCATTGTGGGTGGTAAGGAATTACGTTTACCCTCCTCTCATAAATGTGCGTATTTGGGTCATTATTTTATGTTTTGCACATTCATGCAGGCAAACAAGGTAAAACGTTTGCGCCTGCTGTTCCACTAATTTTGCATACGCAATTCGGTTCTACCCCTGGTTTTTAGATCAGTTTTGCTCACACAATCCAGTTTGCACTTGTTTTTGCACACACAAACCTTTCAAAGATCAGGCCCTATGCACATAAGCATCCGCTGACCCCGCTCTGTCAGTTTACGTGGTCTTCCACTTCGTTGCTGTTGTTCCCAATAACTTCCACTTTCTGTTAATACCACTGACAGATGTAGGTGGAATATCTAGTAAATTTCACAACTGGACTTGTTGCACAGGTGGCATCCTATCACAGTACCATGCTGGTATTCAGTAGACATGTTTACATGGACATAAGTAATAATGGGCCAATCGGAATAAAAATGTGTCATGTAATAGAGTCAGTCAGAACATTCTGATTGGATTTGGATCAGAATATGAGAGGGGTTGTTTAAACTCCGAACAGCCTGCATGTAAACGCTTCGTATCATGTCATTCTAATTGGTGCAAACTGACATGACTACACATTTGTGCCCTATATCAAGGTGTTGCATTTTCGCCGTTAGTGGCAAAAGTGGGAGGGATGTTGATTTCCTCCTGCTCTCTCATCCTGTAATGTAGGAACAGCAACAGTGTGTGCTGCTGAGCTTGTAGCTTAATAATAATAACCAATAACTCTTTTATACCAAACATTAATGATACTGTGCATCCTGAGCGTGTGCTGAGATACTCAAACAGGGACAGTGACCGGGAGGCATGTATTGATTCACCTACAAAACCAGTTAAACATTTGGACTCACCTTCTCATTCAGTGGTTTGTCTTTATTTTTATTCCTACCTCAGGGAACTGCTTTAAGACTGCTGAAAACTGTTTCAGGTGACTACCTCATGAAGCTCATCGAGAGAATGCCAAGAGTGTGCAAAGCAGTAATCAAAGCAAAAAGGGGCTATTTTGAAAAATCTTTTTTTTATTTTTATTAAACATGTCCTGTCCAGCAGAGCAGTACCCAGAACTGTTGTCTGAGTGCCAAGAGGAAGCCCAGCAGATTAAATTTTACAAGTGGAGCATTATGGCTTTTGCTATAATGCTCCACTTGATATATATAAAAAAACTTTCTTAGAAATAGCTTAGGGATTACTTCGAATGCAATGGACTTTTAGATTGAAACGAATGGGGAAAAAAAAGAAGAAAGAAAGGAAGAGAGGTGGGGCAAAAAGTTAAAAGGAGGAGAAGATAAGAATAGAGGAGATAAAGAACGATAGAGAGAAGATAACACCCTAAACCTCTGCTTCTACACATGCAGAAAGCATTCCTTTTCCTAAAAAGGGCATACGTGGCGATAGGGGAAAGCTAATTAAATCAAGTTGTTACCTTTGCAGCAATTGTTCTGATTGAGCATGTATGTGGCCACAATCGAAAGGAAAGACTTTGTTTTAACGTAGAGAAGCATCCTGCGGGACATGGCTGAGGGTGAAAGGTCATCTGCCACAACTGACCAGGGATTTGAGAAGAAAAAAAAAAGAAGGATGTTCTAGCTGATTTCAGCTATTTAAAATTGCTCAATGTGAGAGTGTCCATATTCACTGGTTTCAACACTAAATTAGTGCATCTTGCCTACCTACATCTTCACAATCAGAAATATTAATTTGCCCAGTAGTCTCAGCAGTTGAAAATTTAGGTGGCATTTAGAGGCAACAATGATCTGATGTAACCGTTCCAGTGTTACCAATTCTAGAAATCTTGTCAGACTGTGATTTTCCTATTAACAAGTTCAACCTGAATCTTCTTTATTCCTGAGAGGCTATGGAAATCAAATGAGATGTTTTGAAAACTCTTAAGACAGAAATTTATTTTTGACAAATTACAAGTGACAAAACTAACTGCACTGCTAAAAATGTTTGCTTTCCCAGCCAAAAAAAAGAAAAAAATATCTATCAAATTAAGCAATATGGAAACACTTTGGTGGGGAGTTTGCATGTTGCATCCAGCTACTCAAGTTTTCTCCCACTGGTTATGTTATTAGACTGTGGGAATATATGCTCCCCTCAGTGTGCACATTGATTGGTTGTTTGTCTCATATGTCTCCTGATGGACTGAGA
The DNA here is from genome assembly GCA_036173005.1 of Crenichthys baileyi. Taxonomy (NCBI): domain Eukaryota; kingdom Metazoa; phylum Chordata; class Actinopteri; order Cyprinodontiformes; family Goodeidae; genus Crenichthys; species Crenichthys baileyi. The sequence goes on from JAHHUM010002474.1 coordinate 74,342, forward strand.
ACCTGTAAAGGGTGCATCCTGTCTCTTATCCACTGACGGCTTGAGATTAAAACCGTACAGTTATTCAATTTGCTTTTATCCTCAAACATTGTTTGGAAAATAGAAAATCAAAGGTTATAAAACTGTAAAAGTAATTTATATAATTCTAAACGCATGCATTATGTGTAGAGTGTAAATTTATGTCTAGAAATGTCTTTTGCCACAAGTTCTACATTGTGGCATTGTTGTACATTAAAGGTTTAACATGCAAGCATTTCTATCACGGCACTTTGAAGACCTTCACTGGAAGTTGTTTCTCATGCTAATTTCTCAAGGTGTTTAAAGCCATAGTGAGTGATGCATCCTTTGTCCTCATTGATACATAGGCAGCTCTTTCGCCCACTACCAGACCCTTCAAGGGGGTCATGGCAGATCAAAGGTGCTGGTCACAGCCATTAGGCCTGGCAGCTCCAACCCGACATGAAAAGCTTATTTTTTGAAAAGAAGGGCAAGGGGAAAAAAGAAAAAAAAATCAACAAGACCCTCTTCATTTAAAAAGCAAGCAAACTGCGAAATAATTGAAAAGTTATGTTAATCAAGAGCAGAAACACAGCGGGATTTCCAGAATTCCCAGGCCTTGCTCTGGTCGAGAATGAAGCCACGGACGTAGGGTTGCTCAGGGGGCAGCATGAGAAATTGAAGGGCTTGGTAAATTAGCAAAAAAGGCAACGGGGGCAAAAGAGGTAGAAGGAGCCATTTTTCTCCACCGTGGAACCCATCATTCAGAACACTTGTACATTAATTAGATCTTGTCCAGCTTTTCACCTCACAGGTGAGCAACAAAGACTTGATAGAGGGCGGTTTTTCAAGGCACCTTCCCCCACCACCAAACCCATCATTGTCCAACCAGCACCTTCACCCTGTACTCCCTCCTGTCCTTCTCCCTCCTACCCCATCCCTGTACTGTGATTCTGACAAAAGGGAACTAAAGGAGAGTGTCTCTTTAGTTCCCTTCTGTCTTTTTTTTTCAAGGTCAGAAAAGGCTTCAATGATCTGACGATGGGCTAGCGTCCAAAATACGGGCAAAAGAAAGAGAAGAAAGAGTAAAAGAGAGTCTTCGTAAAGACTTTTTCTGCTTTAAAAATCCCTTAGAGAAGAAATTAATGGCAAGCCCACAGTTGACTAGACACGTATAGTGCAGGATTTGCTTGTAATGGCAGCTTGAGCTTATTGACAATCCCAGCCAAAACATGTCAAAGGTTAAGAGATCTTGCCAATTGCAAGTGGAGAGCCAAAAGTGCCTTTTTATTTTGCTCAATAGGGCCATCAGTTGATACTTGCTCTGCAGAATGAAGCAAAGTGGTGACCTTTGGATCCAACTGCAAAAAAAATGTATTTTGTTCTCATTGTTTGTTTCTCTCTGGTCTTCCTTAAAGTTATATTTGTTCAAAACTATTGAATTATTAATTAGCTTAAGAAATCCTCATTCTTGAAATACAACAAGGATTTAATTAGAGTATGATACATATTCATAACCACTTGTGTTCAAGAGAATTCCCTCCCATGTAGTCATGACCATATGTTACAGTGGATATAATAAGTGTACACACCCCTGTTAAAATGGCTGGATTTTGTAATAGTGAAGATCAGAATCAGAATCAGAATCAGCTTTATTGCCAAGTTTGTACATACAAACAAGGAATTTGACTCCGGTACACTTTGCTCTTTGGTTTTTGTTTTTGCACTACAGAATATACATATTTACAATGTACAATTACACATATATAAATAATTGTACATTGTAAATATGTATATTCTGTAGTGCAAAAACAAAAACCAAAGAGCAAAGTGTACCGGAGTCAAGATGAGACAAAGATAAGTAATTTCAGATTTTTTTTACACGTTTAATAGACCTTTAAGCTAAACACCATTAAACTAATACTTTGATAAAACACCTTTTTAATAAGCACTAGTGGCCTCTATTTACAGTTACCAGATAGGAAATGGGCAGAGATAGAAGGGGGACGACATCCAGCAAGGGCCTCAAGGTCAAGGAATCGAAGCCAGGATGGCTGCGTCGAAGGCTCTGTAAATGGGGCGCCCATTCTACCGCTACACCACGCAATGCCCTGAAAAAACATCTTTTAAATTATTTGATGCATTCAATCTCCTTGAGTACACACCTGTGATCAGTTCTAAAAATTTGATTAACCATTAATAAGGTTCACCTCTCCCAATAGGATTTTCTTGACATTTGCTCATTTGTATTCTTTAGCAAAAGAGAGATTATAGAGGATGAAAAGGTTCTCATTATACAAAAGTATCAATTTATATCCTTGGTATATACAGTGTATTGGTTTACATTTTTTTTGCATTAATATTTTTCTTCCATCTTAAAGTAATATTAAAAGCTGAGCCAGATTCCTGACGGGATTCAGAGAGAGAATCTTAAGATGGAGCTAAAGTTTAGTTTTATCTCAAGCAGGGCTTCAACCTCAAAGACTTGGACCTCATTACCCAAGATACATTGTCAAAATACCAGTGGAAACATGCTGGTCAAGAATTACAAGAAGGGTTTGATTTCTGTAATGCCAATAAATAATTTTTCTTTGATTATTGAGAAGGGTATAAAATATCTTTTTGATCTTTTGATGTTCATCTTATTCTTTTTGAGAAAACAACCAATTTGTTGAATGAAAATCTGAATCTACCAGGGATGTCATGATTTTTCGGTGTGAGGTTTTGGTTGCGTTTGTGCTCTTATCATTTCCCTGTTGTTCCCTGCTCCTTCTTGTTGCCCACAACAGAAACTGAAACTCCCACTGTGCAGCCTTTGGTCTTAGTACGACCATCTTCATCTTTTGCTTGGTCATTATCATCATCAATGTCATCCGCACCTCTTGCTCCTTCATTATCATTGTGGCCATCTACACCTCCTGTTTAGCCTTCTATGATTCCACTTAAGACTTACGCTCTTGTTCCTGAGTTCTCCAAGGGGATCAAGGACAACCTGCCTCGTGTTCCTGTTCCCCAGTTCTCTGACGAGGATGTCTAGACGGATGCGCCTCGTCTTTCTGTTCCCGAGCCCCAATCTGAGTTTTTCCAGCTTCCATGCTGCTCTCTTGTGCTTCTCCTAGGGTTCTAGATGCCCCAGCACAGTCTTCCAGTGCTCCTCTGAGGGTTGCCCTAAAGCCACGTTCCAAGGGCTACAGCAGCCCCAGCGCCATCCTCCAGGGCTCCACTGTGGGTTCCAGAAACCTGTGGGCCAGGCTCCAGAGCCCCTCCCTGGGTTGACTATGACTCCCCGTCAGCCTCCAAACAAGGTTCTCCGTGGGATCTCCCAGTCCTCTGGCCAACCTCCAGAAATCCTGTACCATCGCCGCCGGTCTCCAGACCTCCTTGTGCTGTCAGTGTCCAGGTCAACCTCTACGTCTCCTGTATCTCAAGCCAAAGCCATTCCTACATGGGACCCTTTTGCTGAGCGTGATGCCCACAAGAACTCTCTGCATCATTGAGGCAACTTCCGAACCGCCTGTCTGATTTCAGTACCGCCTTGGTATGACCTCTAGGTTGCCTGTCTTTCTTGGTTTTGTGTTCATTTCCGTTTTTCCGAGCACCCCCCCCCCCCCTCAATAAATCAACACCTTGATTTTTGGGTCTGCCTCACCTGCTCCACATCCCCTGATTGGCATACCTGTATTCAATGTCATTCTCACACATCAGTATTTTAGGTCTCTGTTGGTCATTGTATTTTGTTGGATCCTCATGTTATTTTTCCCATTACTGTCCGTTTGCCTACCTTCGTTGCCACTGTTTTTCTGCTTGTGCTCCACGTCCTGTTCCCTTTGTATTGTTTTGTAAGTTTTACCATTTTTTCTTAAATCTTTATATTGCTCAGCTCACTTTCCTGTCTGCGCTTTGGTCCTTCTGTTATGATTCTGGCCCGTCTGCCTGCTCTGCTCTCACTCATGCAATTAACTCATCTGCTTCACCTGTCTGCTGCTGCGCTGCTGCGCAATCACCGTCATGCCACACACCTGTGGAGCTGCAGTTATATACAGCCCTCTGACATGCAGACGGTGCCAGATTTTCGAAAACATTTGTGAGTAGTTATCCAGCGTTCCTTCCTGACTGATCTCGTTCCATGACCTTGCCTTGGCTTACGGATTATTCCCTCTTACTTGCTCCTTGGATCGGCAATCCGACTTCAGTCTGTTGGACGCTTCCTCATTAACTGTCTGGATCTCTTCCTCCTCTGGATTCTGTGCCTCATCACCAGACTGAGAAGGTTAGTGGCTTTTTTTAACTCCTTTTTGCAGATCCTGATTTTTATTCAGCCACTAACTAGTCTCTCTGTTCTCAGGGGTTTTCCTGGGAGCTGACTGCTGTTCTTCTGCTCTCTGATCCTGAGTTTCGGAATAAACCCTTTTTACTTTCACTTTGTGTTTGGCTGAATTGGGTTCTCTGTCTTGGGGATAGAAAAAATCTGGCCAAAAATGGACCATCGCCAGCACAGCAGTGGCGCACTAATGTTGATCACTCTATTGCCCGTCTTAATTCCGGCTTGGGGGGAAGTGATTTCTATGCTGCGATCCATGACTCTGCTTTCCCCCAGCTTTCCCAGCCTGTTTCCCCCCAGAGTTCCTGATTTTTCCCGCTGTGGTAAGAAAAACTAGACTCAGCCCCCTGAGCTGTTTAGGGGATCCTGACCAGTGGGGTTTTTTCTTACTCAATGTGAGACTTTTTGAGCTTCAGCCTTCTTTTTCCCCTTCTGAGCGCTCTAAGGTGGGTTTTTATTCCTGCTCTCTGGAAAGGCTAAGCAATGGGGCACTGCTGAGTGGCAGAATGGTTCGATCACATGTGCTTTTTTTTCTGCTTTTTCCAAAGAGCTCATGGGGTTTTTGATCCAGTTTTTCCTAGTCGTGAAGCTGCCAGAGGTTTACTCTCCATTAAACAGGGAGAGAGAAGGTTACATCTTATATCATTGACTTTCATTTACTGGCAGCAGACAGTTTTTGGAATGAGCATGCTAAAATGGATGCTTTCATGCAAGGTCTGAATGAGAATTTTAAAGGATGAACTGGCTCCCCGGGACTACCCTGCCCCCTTCACCAACTTGAGGACCTGGCAACCCGCATCGATTTTTGGCGGCTCACAGAAAGGAGGGGGGAGGGCTTCATAGAGGGTTTTAATTCCCCTTCAGCTCACAGTCCTGTTCCCCACCTAGAACCCAAGCGTCTTCCCCCCCCTTCTGATCACTGTGTGACCCGGAGCCCATGCAGTTGGGTCGTTCTAAGATTTCTGCGGGGGAACGAGATCGACGAAGGAAGAAAATTGTGTTTTATTGTGGTGGACAGGGTCATGTTGCATTCAAGTGTCCGTTAAAAGCCCGGCTCAGTAGAGGTGAGGAGAACTCTACTGAGCCGAAGTCAACTGTCTGTCTCCTCATGCTCATTTCCTGCAACTATTCAAGTGTCTTCCACTTCTCATCAGGGTCAGTTTCATTGACTCAGGGGCGGACACGGAGTTTATGGATGAGTCGTTCGCCAGGGGACCATGACATCAAGCTCTTCCACGTCCGACACCCCTAATGTCCGGGTTGGATGGTCATAGTATCAACAGTTCATACTACAAGACGGAGGTAATAAAACTCACACGGGGGGGCAATCATCAGGACGAGGTCACATTCAGGATTATCAACTCTCCTAAAATACCCATTTTTTTAGGGGCCCCCTGGTTACAAAAGCACAACCCCCCATATTGACTGGCAAGCCAAAAAAGATTTTGGGCTGGGCTAAGTCCTGCTCGGCCACTCCCTGTCTTCTGCCTCTAAATATTTTCCGGAGAATGACATTGAGGAAATTTTTTTTTATCTGATCTTCTAAGGTACCCCCCGAATATCATGCACTAAGGAGGTTTTCAACAAGTCCAGGGCTACGCACTTCCACCCATAGACCCTATGACTGTGGTATTGAGCTCCTACCAGGCACTTCTCCCTCTAGGGGTTGATTGTATTCATCGTCAGGAAACAGAAAAACCAAGCCATGGGAAGTATGTTGATGAGTCACTAAAAGCTGGTGTTATCAGACCTTCTTCTTCTCCAGCGGGGGCAAGCTTCTTCTTTGGGGGAAAGAAGGATGGTTCCTTGAGACCATGTATCGACTAAGGGGTTTAAACGACATCACCGTCAAGAACCGATACCCTCTACCACTTATGAACACTGCTTTCGACCAGATACGGGGCCCAAGATCTTCTCTAAGTGGTTTTGAGAAACGCTTTACCACCTTGTTCGTATCAAGGAGGGGGAGAATGGAAGACGGCATTTAACACTCCACTGGTCACTACGAGTACTGTGTAATGCCTTTTGGTTTAACCAACCCCCTGCAGTTTTTCAGGCATTGTTGAATGATGTCCTGAGGGACATGGTGGGAAAGTTTGTTTTTGATACCTTGATGACATTCTGATTTTTTCCCCGGTCTGGAAACCCACAAAAATCATGTCCGGGTGTCCTCCTCCGTCTTCTTAAAATCATTTTTGTCAAAGCTGAAAAAGGTGAGTTCATACCACTACCCCACCTCATTCCTTGGATTCATCATTTCTCCAGACCAAGTCATAGTGGACCCCTCCAAAGCAAGGCAGTCTTGGAATGGCCTTCTCCTACCGACCGCAAAACAGCTTCAAAGGTTTTTGGGGGTTTGCTAATTTTTACAGACGGTTCATCAGGAATTATAGCCCGTAGCAGCCCCTCTTAATGCTCTCACATCATCTAAAAAAGGTTTGTTTGGGAATGAGACAGCAGAAGGATTTTGTCAAGCTCAAAGGATTATTTTCGTCTGCTCCTGTTCTACGGTTCCCCCCCAACCCCGAAAAACAGTTTATTGTGGAGGTTGACGCCCCAAAAAACAGGGGTTTGGGGGTTCTAAGCCCCAAAAAAAATTCTGATGGTCGTATTCACCCATGTGCCCTTTTCTAGGACTTTGTCCCCCAAGCAGAGCGCAATATGATGTGGGGGACTGAGAACTGTTGGCAGTCAAGTTGGCTCTCGAGGAGTGGAAGCATTGGCTAGAGGGGGCTAAGGAACCGTTTCTTGTATGGACAGATCATAAGAACCTGGAGTACCTGAGATCAGCGAAGCGCCTTTTAATCCCAGGCAGGCAAGGTGGGCTTTTTTTTGGAAGATTCAACTTCTCTTTGTCTTTCAGACCTGGAGTCAAAATGGCAAACAGACGCCCGTCAGAATACAGGGGAAACCCCCGAGTCACAGACCTCTGGGGGGAATGAGTTTATTCTTCCGGAATCAGTGAGACTCTCTGTCACCGTTTGGGGTTGGAGGGAGAGGTTAGAGATGCCCCAAAGACCTCCCTATTCAACTTCATGCCCCCCTGACGGTGTTTTGTTCTGGAGCGCCTCGTACCCAAGGTACGGAATTCATGTCATAATTCACGTCTGTTCTGTCATCCTGGTATCAGCAGGACGTTGCAGATGGTCCGAACTCAGTTTTGGGGCCATCTCTTGTCAAAGATGTCACAGATTACGTCACGGCCTGTAATCAATGTTCCCCAAACCAAGTCTTCTCATCGCCCACCGCTGGACTCTTACTCCCCGCCCATTCCTCCTCGTCCTGGCCACATAGCCATGGACTTCGTCACAGGTTTGCCAGTTTTAATGGCTTCACAGTTCTGTTAACTATCATCGACAGATTTTCTAAGATGGTTCACCTAGTCCCTCTCAAGAAGTTGCCCTCAGCCAAGGAAAAAGGGGGACATTCTGGCATGTGAGGTTTTTCGCCTTCACGGCATACCCACAGAATTGTCTCAGACAGGGGCCCCAGTTTGTGTCACGTTTCTGGAAAGAGTTTTGTTCCTTGTGGGGATTAAGTTAGTTTTTCCTCAGGATTTCACCCACAGTCGGATGGACAGACTGAGAGGGCCAACCAGGAGGTGGAGACCAAACTTCGCGCACTATGTGAGTCAGACGCAACCAAATGGTCTCAAAATTTACCTGGGGTTTAAAGCTGTCAACACCCTCCCGGCTAGTGCCACGGGGGTTCTCCCCTTTCCCAATTGTGTTTGGTTTTTAGCCACCCTTGTTCACAGTCCAGGAGAAAGAGGCTGAGGTTCCTTCTGCTCAGGGGCCCCTAAGATGTCAGCGCATTTGGGGGAAGGCAAGAAGGTCTATGATCAGAATGTCGGAGGTGCAGGCATGCCCAGCAAATCGTCGGAGAATCCCGCCCCAAGCTACAAGGTGGGACAGAAGGTTGGCTGTCCACCAAGGACCTCCCGCTCGGTTGACTCCCGTAAGCTGGCACTCGTTTTTTGGGGGACCCTTTCCCATATCCCAAAATCATCAATCCTGTGGGTGTCGTTTACGTCTGCCTCGTGCTATGAGAGTTCACCCTACCTTCCACGTGTCCCGGATCAAGCCCTATGTGGGGCCCGTCTGGCCCGTCTGCCTGCTCTGCTCTCATCATGCAATTAATCATCTGCTTCACCTTCTGCTGCGCCTGCTGCGCAATCACCGTCATGCCACACACCTGTGGAGCTGCAGTTATATACAGCCCTGACAGGCAGACGGTGCCAGATTTTCGAAAAAATTTGTGAGTAGTTATCCCGCGTCCTTCCTGACTGATTTGTTCCATGACCTTGCCTTTGGCTTACGGATTTTCCCTCTTGCTTGCTCCTTGTCTGACGGCTTTGGATTTTGGATTGACTCTGTTTTTTGGGCTCTGGTTTTGTCTCTGCCTGCCCCTTGTCTGACGCCTCTAGCTCTGGAATTCGACCCTGTTTCTGTCCCTGGATTTACGTCTCAGCCTAGCCACTGGTTTATTCAGCCTGAGTCCGCCTGGCTCTCTAGTCTGCCTGGATTTTATTGTCAAGAGGACAATCACAGCTCTCTGTGTTCCTGTCACAGGCGTCAGCTGGTTCCCCGGAGGATTTGAATCAGTCGGCAATCCGACTTCAGTCTGTTGGACGCTTCCTCATTAACTGTTGGATCTCTTCCTCCTCTGGATTCTGTGCCTCATCACCAGACTGAGAAGGTTAGTGGCTTTATCTAACTCCTTGCAGATCCTGAGTTTACTCAGCCACTAACTAGTTCCCTCTGTTCTCAGTGGTTCCTGGAAGCTGACTGCTGTTCTTCTGCTCTCTGATCCTGAGTTTCTGAATAAACCTTTTTACTTATCACTTTGTGTTTGGCTGAATTTGGGTTCTCTGTCTCTGGTCGTGATACCTTCAACTCACCCACACCCCCTGACGAGGTTTTTATAATACCACTGGCACATGGACATTTACTTTCGATCATCACTGTGTGTCCAGACATAAATAAAAATACATAAAATAATGGTTTCATGCAGTTCCTGAATGGCTTAGCCAGAGTTCAGGAGTAGATCTGACAGAAAAACCTTTTGGTGACCTGGACAAGAAAAGAACCCATAATCTGAAAAATGTTTTACAAGACAGAGTGGGCAAAAAGTTTTAACAAAGTATTAGTTTTAGAGTGTGCACACTTACAACAACAGATTTCTTTTTTTCTGTGGAATTGTACAGGATAAATGTAATATTTTTAAACAAAATTACCTAGGAATAAATGTAATGTTTGATGCAGTCATTACATTTCTAGTTTGATTTAAAACAGGCTTTACATAAATTTCACAACAATTTCAGGGGAAAATCTGCCCTGCGTACTTAGAAAACTATACCATCATACTGACACCTTTTGTTAGTATAAAGCCCAGACTGAAGTGATATTTGAAACTCAACAGTTAGGAAAACTCTTTAATAGCTTTGAATAACTCACTCTGAACACAATGGTGTGACTTTTCAAACGGTGGCCTGTGAGTTATATGGATCTCCCTGGTGTTTATACATGTGTGGTCAAGCGTCAAGGGCCTAAGTGATTCCTGTAAGTGAGTGGGAAATTCCCCTCTCGCTTCTTCAGATCTTTTTCTTGTCTAGCTGAAAAGGATGAATGCAACAGGTAGGAATAACATGTATTAGTGGAAAAGAACGATATTTAGCATGGCAATTTAAAAGCTTTGAGATTAGAAGTTAAAAAACTAAAATGATTCAGCGTCAGCTATGTCCCCCTTTTTAAATAAACAAGCCGAAGGGGTTTTCTACACTCGCCTATGTTTCAAACTCCAAAAGACACATTAAAATAACCAAATGTGACTATTTACACAAAAATCCTTGAAATGTCTCAGATGTAACAAATTTAATCCTGGAGCTCCAAAAAGCAAATGGTGGCAATTACTGCTGGCACCACTTTTAGGCACCAGCAGTTTTCACTGGCCTGGACTAATACCCAATAAACCCGTGTAGTATCCTAAATTATCAACCGGGCCTCGGCTCATTGCTTACAAGTCCTTTGCACGCCCCAGGTGTTGCCATAGACTACACCCGGTGTTTGTAAACACAGCTCATAAAAAAAGAGAGAGAGACACCCTTTAAAGTGCTAATGTTTCCTCCTTGGATCAGAGGCAGTGCAGGAATCATAGGGGTGCAGCTGGGAAGATACCTAGATGCACTAAACCGAGGCATTCTTGCCTTCCTTGCAGCTGTCCCTGAGCTTCGACAAGGCATTATTTACATGTTCCTGTTAGAGAAGAAAGGAGTTTGAGTGTACTTACAATACTCTTCCTTATCATGTTTTTATTCTTTGTACTTCTTTGTGTGGGTGGCTGGAGCAGATGACCTCATTTAGGCATGACTAAAACTAGGGATGTTGACAACTGTGAGAGGAAAGAGGTTTATCTGGTCTGTTTTTCTTTCTGAGGCCCCAAGAAATATTGCATTTGACAGCTTGTTATGATATTGGCAGCCATCTGGCACAGAAGTGCAGATAGTTCAATGTTATATGTGAAATCATCAACTCAAATAATAATACAGTGCCTTGCAGAAGGATAAAGGCCCCATGAACAAATGTTCGTGATGCTACAACCACAAACATGATCGTACTTTTGTGAATTTAGTACCATAGATAACCTTGAACACAACATCACCACAGCAAAACATGCTGGTGGCAGTACTATGCTGTGTGGGTGCTTTATTTAAGCAGGAGCCAGGAAGCTGGTTGAAGATGATGGGAGGATGGATGGAGCTAAATATAGTATAAAAACCGTCAAAGGCTGCAAAAGACTTTAGATAGGAGTGGAGGTTTATTGTCCAGCAGAATAGGTCCAGTAAAATTCCAGACCCAAATTCAATTAGAAAAATATGGTACAATAAGACTTTAACATTGCCGTTCTTAGACGCTATCCATCCAGTCTGACACAGTATGAGCTAAAATGCAAAAAGAACAGGCAGAAATTTGAGGCTTTTTTGCATTTTAAGGTGGCTCTATGATGTATAGACTCAGGAAGGCTGAATACATATCCACACCATACTTTTTAGATTTATATTTGTGAAACAAATGTCAACATTTTCACTATGTTTTATTGATTTATTAGAGCAAAGAAATGAAAGAAATAGAATTTCGTGTTTGCAACTTGATCAAGTCTGAAAGTATTCAAGGATCTGTATGTCTGATGAAATTCAGGCTCCCATCCATACAAGCAGTAAAGAAATCCCAAGTTAAAATTAATAGAGGGTGAGTGAGGTAAGGTAAAATTAAACTTGATTGTGTTTTCTGTAAAATCTGTTAAGCTTTATTGCTTGTTCATACTGATAAAAAGGATAGAAGATACTTAGATTTTAATTTCTGCTTCCTGTCAGATAGATTAGCAAAAATATGATTGCAGCTTTTTTCTACTGGATGGGTTAAATCTTACCTATTTACCACCAATATTGGTTTACCCTGTTCAAGACCTTTATGATCCTTCTTGTCTTTATGGCATACAACACAATACAAAGAAAATAAAAAGAATATATACACAAATATGCATAAGACATCAATCTAGTTTTCCTGCAAATAATTCGCAGTGATGAAAAAGGTTTCACATCAGTCATATAGGCAACCACATCAAGGTCTCTTTGAAGGTGTAAGCAGGAAAATAGAGAGATAGAAAGACTTCAAATCAACTTAAATTCAGAATGCCAGGAGGGAATCTCAAAAACCTTTCTGTCATAACCGCAGCCGTTATTTTCTTATGCAAATAAAAAGTGTGGTGCCTGTATGAAATCCCTATTTGGGTTTGAGAGCCCACTTAAGTGGCAGCAAGACATAGGCTTTATTTCTTTTAGTAAACAACACTTGGCAGCATTAGGATGGAGTGTCACATCCTGAGGAAAGAGGTTTTTATTGATGCTCACAGCAAGGCAGACATGAAATGTCCAGAAGGTGCAGACTGTGGTGTTCTATAGCTGTGTTTGCACTACAGAACTTGCATGGTATTGACAATCTCCATTATAAAAATCCTTTGAGTGACGGGAATGGCTTATATCTTGTTGTGTCCTTAAAGAACATACTACCTGTTATCTTATGGCAGAGAAGCCTTTCATGGTGAAACAGAGAAACCTTTAAAGCCTCTAACCCAGACTCTTGTCCCCCTCTTTTGTTTTTCAGGCTTGATGGAAATCCGATCCGTCAGTGTGGGAGTTGTTGCCATCAAATCTGTCAGTACCGGGCTGTACTTAGCGATGTCCAAGAAAGGCACACTCTTTGGATCGGTGCGTATAGAACCTTATAACGTTGTTGGTGGTGGTCAAAACTTCCAAATATGACCACGGGAGGGTGGGAAAGGTAAACAAGACGGATTACAGGGAAACCTCTACAAGAAAGTCCAAAAAGAGGCCACAGGATTGCTTTTAATCATAGCTCTACACCTGGTCCATGACTGACAATACCTGCAGCCTTACCCATCTTGTTACACGTCTTTGACATCTTGTCAAAATAGATAAGAGAAAAAAGGAAAGAAAAAAACATCAGACAGGGACAAAGAGCCAGCTGGGCTCATTTAAGTGCTTTCATGCTATCTGCCATTTATTGTCTCGCATTACAAGCTTTCAAAAGTAATCACCTTTCATTGTTAAAATCAAACACACGAAATAAATGTGTGATGTCTACTGCAAGCACTTACATCCTAAAAGAAATATCACTCAGCAAGTACTGATAAGGCAAAAGATCTCCCCCAACACCATAACCTTCCATAAATTAAATGCATTGGGGATCCAGAAACACCAAGAGATTCATGGAAGGTTCAGAATAACCTGGTGGTATCATAGTGAAGATCTTGTTTCAGCAGCATGATAACAATCTGGAACACAACGCCACAATGCCTTGCAATATCATAAGAGGCAGTGAGCACCCATATAAAGGGGACTTTGTTGTGAGCTGGAGCTTGAATTAAAAAAATGTCCTTCCAATAAAAAGGATCAGCCAAAGATTAATGTTTTTAAGACCCTCCAAATGAAAAATATAATTGTCAGGACTCAGTAAACTAGAAAGCAGAGGCTATTGCTGCCCACTGACACAACACAGATTGGACAAAAGAAGTTTCAAATGTGTAAATATATTTTATACTTAATTAATTGCTTGTTAATATAAATAGCAGGTCAATATATTTAACCAGATGTGCTGATGATGACTTGCTGATGTCCAAAGCAAGCATCAGAAATAATCAGAACTTGATTTACTTATAATGGTCTGACAAAGAGAAAATTTCCAGTGAAGTGAAGTTCTGTGGACGAAGATGTTTTGTCAATGTTTATTCTTATTATGCTTTTTAAAACTCACAAACTAATAATAGGCATCACAAATAATAGCAAAATTCTAGGTCTACCAATATGATTCAGTCCAATACACCCCATGCACTACAGTCTGATTTGGACACCAAAGTCACTTGTCCAAAGTCAACATGATCCATCCAGCCAGAGAGCCACGGTAAGGAAAAGTAAATCAATCTACATCTGAATTGGCCTTTTAAGTGCTAGAACAGAGCTGTCAGCTAAACACAGGGAAATTAGGCGACAATCTGCAGAGTCTCTCCATGATTGAACACTGAAAGATAGGAAAAACACTGCCTAGTCTGATGAGTTTCAATTTCAACAACAACAACAGCATTTCAGCAACATTCACATGAAGGGTTGGAAATCTGAGTAAACAACATCATGCCATATATCAACGCTTCAGGTTGTTGTTGGTGGTGTAATTATACAGGGATATTTTCTAGGAACACTTGGGTGTACCAATTTAGCAACTTTTAAATGGAGTCTATTTGTTACTGTTGTCGACCATGTTCATCCGTTTATGACCACTGTGTACTCATCTTCTGATGGCTACATCAATTCAATTCAATTCAGTTTATTTATATAGCGCCAATTCACAACACATGTCGTCTCAAGGCACTTCCAACAGGGCGATGCATCAGGTCACAAAGCTCAAATCATCTCAAAGTGGTTTCTTTTGCACTAGTTATCTGTACTTCAAAGGCCTCTGCAGTCAGCAAACATATTAAATACAACAAACAAATGTGTTTATGATGATATAAACCAAACTCTTTCAAAATTTTTTTCGACACCTTGTTGGGTTCATGCCAGAAGTAATGATGGCAGGTCTAAAGTCAAAAGGGTTCAATCCTGTATTGGCAAGGTGTGCCTAAAAAAGTGTCCAGTGATTGTATATGAGAATTCTTGCTTTGATGACTATAGTCAAGGGTGAGGCAAGAGTGTTTTTTTTTTTTTGTAATTCTACTTAAGGACCTTTTCATAATCATTACCTTTAATTAAAAAATATGAACAATCAAGATTGTTTGTGGCAGACAAAAGCACCCTACTGCAACATTTGCAAACACCTGGAAAATCTCTCAGACAACAGACTTTGACCTTTTTGGGACTTCTCGGAAGCTGGCCTTGGCAGGAAACTCTCTCAGCCTTAAGATTTAGACCTTCCTGTTACAACATCCTTAATATGTCTTCGTCCTCTCTCTGTCTGCAGGTGAAGTACAGCCCAAGCTGCAAGTTCAAAGAACGTATCGAGGAAAACGGCTACAACACATATGCCTCGCTTCGCTGGAAGCACGGCGGCAGGCAGATGTTTGTTTCGCTGAATGGACGCGGGAAACCACGGCGAGGTCACAAGGCTCGACGAAGGCACCCATCCACTCACTTCCTGCCCATGCTTCCCTCCTAGGCGCATCCGAGTCTGAACTCTAACCGGCAGCTGCTTAGCTCACCTGACCTCTCATATTAGTGCTGATCTAGATGTGACAACAATCTTTCCTTTTTATTTATCCATCCTCATGTTACATAAATGTACATTTGCTGAGGTCTGCAACATTTTAGTGATAGAATATCTGCTTCTTAAGTTATTTTCTGCATTGTCTAATGAGTTTAATATAATACTGTGCAGTCTGACGCAAACATATATTGCATTCTTCTGCACAGTTTCCACCTGTGTATGTGTAAACTGCATCAAAGCTGACTGACAATTTGTCAAAAGATAAGTATTAAGACAAAAAGCAATTATACAATTGCTTAATATCAGAGGGAAAGAACAGGGCTTTGTTCTTTTTATTTTAAGGTGATTTAGTGATCAAACTCTAAAACCATACAAAAATCTGTTTTAAGGTTAATCACAGATTATTTTCATCTATACTGTGTATCTAAAACAAACAAACAAATAAAATGATTTTACCTTATATCTTAGGCAAAGTTCACTACTTTAAACTAACTTAAGACATAAAAATCAAGTAAAATGATCAAATAAAACAATAAAACATGTAATCAAATTGCATAAAAAACATAATATCATAAGGTACTAAGTAAATTTACATATTGCACTTGGAGTTCACTGTGTTAAGCATTATTTCATATACTGGTTTACTTATAGTGAAGCATTGTATAAAAACAATACATTTTCTTGTGTTGAATTGGGTATTTCTTACTTTCTAAGTCAAAATATGACTTAAAAGGAAGAGTTTTATATAGGGGGTTTTAGTAATAAATACAAACTCTGACAGTAGGGGTTCGGTGCTGGTCATTCCCCCCCTTTGCTATTTCGTGTAGAGTTTTGGTCATTTAAAAAACAAAGAAATGGAACGTCTTCATAACAAACATTCATCAGTTGTACTCGTCAGGAGGATATTTTCTACCAAGTATGACCACCAGCAGTTTGAAACATTTTATATTATATTCATAGTCTAAAGTAACGTTTTTATTTTACTTTGACAAAAAACATCTAACGGCAGGATGTCGCATAGAGTTACCTTGGGCTGACCATCGGGCCTACAAGTCAGCTGGCCCAAATTAGGTAAAAGAATAAATAAATAAAAATAAATACAAACTTGGTATAATACAAGTTTAAAGAAAATAATTTTCACATTATATGTGAAGTTTGAGCATTTTTATCACTATTTATCTCCATAATTTCGTAAAATACTTGACATAAAAGATTTGCAAATATTTAAGTACATGGGTTCAAATTGGTTTGCTTTTTTTTTTAGCTCAAGTAATTACATTTCTGTGTGTATGAGTATATAGTAGAAAATTACTTTAAATCATCTGCTGTAAAAGTGGGTTTGAAACACCTAAACTGGGCACAATTTGACACATGGTTGTTCAAAAAAATCTCCTCGCAGCATACAGCCCCGTTTTGAATCCTAAAAAGTAGTGAACAAAAACATCAAAACTGCAAATATAAAAAAAAAGGTAATGAAGAGGTAAAATGACTACAACCTCTTCATATATTAGAGAAGAACAGAAACTAAGGCCCTCAAAAGCTTATATTCTTCAATACTCTTTGTATGCGTAGGTATATTTCTGTCAGACTTCATCTAGTACCTAGCCTATAGATAATAGTTCTGAAAGCAGGAACATAAAACATGCAGCATGCCCTATCTAGCTTCTGCTACAGCACATGTCAGCAGACACAATAAACTTTCAAACTGAGTAGTGAATAGTTTAATACAATGGCCTCTCTGTAAATACTTGCTAACCCTAGACAACTGTTGCTGATAGAACATTTAATATATTTAACACTATTCTTACTCTTTGATTGTGGAAGTTGATGTGCATTGTTATTTTAAACTTTTCTGTTGGACTTTAAGGAAAATAGCTGTATTCAAGTATATGTTTGTCTCAGTTTGTATGATACTACTACTGGATATTGGTACATTTGTGATCTGCATACTGTATGAAGCACAGTTTTCAGTTATTGGTCAGCTGTATATAAGGATACGTTCTTAGTAAGCAATCCATTTAAACCAAGTCACTTGAGTGACTTTGTGCAAGATGAGTTTGGTAAACCTAAATAAAATCTGGAAAATTCACGCTGAATTTATTATCTTCCCTGTGAATTCTTATCTGATACGTGCCACTGTCTGTGAAATGTTTGAAACATCTCCATCAGAGCTGTGTGACATAATTTCTCCTCCTCTTGATCAAATCTCATAGTAGGAGAGGCCTTGAGACAGAAGACCTCCTCTTGGATCAAAGCTATTATGTCATTATGAATGATGCAACTGTTCCTCCGTGTCATTTTCTTACAGGATGGTCCTCTATGCGAGCATTAAGGAGAGTTGACAATGAATAGTGCCTGCTTGGGGAGTAGAAGGGTCAACATTTCAGCTGGTCATAATGTCAGATTGGTGTGATCATGTACATGCTGCACAGACCACAGTGAAACATGTGCACTAATAATTAATAAATGTACAAAGGGCCAGCAAGTAATGTTAACCACTAACATATCTTCATCACCATTTAGTCCAAAGGCACACATTATTTTTTTATTGCTAATTATGTCGGTGTATCTGAAAACGTATTTAACATGGATCTACAGGTGATGAAATTAATCAAATCTTTTAAAACATCAATTCCTACCACACTTATGAGGTACGTTTCAGATATACAGTCATATTAAATAAATTAGAATATTGTTGAAAAGTTAATTTATTTGAGCTACTCAGTTCATAAAGTGATACGCCTTATATAGATTAAATAAAGCTGCAAACAGTGTTGAACAGCCCTTGCACCTCAGAACCACTCCAGGCAGTGGCGCAGCCGCAGGTGTTCCCCATCGCCACCTCAACGCCTCCAGCGAGCCTGCCATGCAATTTCACACTTTGCCACTAGTCCATTTTCAGCCGAAATCCGACCTTCCTTGATGGTGGCTGTAGTCACTTCGTGTTTGGCTGCGAAGGCTTAAGCAAGACTTCCTGGAGTGTTTTGAAAATGTAATTTGAAATTATTAAATGTTCTTAGACAACATTTGAAACTTCAACAGACAGAAACCTGTGATTTTGTTCTCAGTGGGCAGGGCTACAGCTATGTTATAAATTTACCTTACTAATTTGTTGAACAGTCAAACTTCTAGGCTCATTCAAATGCAGAGGCTAAAAACGGCCAAAACGGGGTAAATATGACAAATTCAATCTAAGATGGCCAACGTCCTATTCGTTGTAGACCATGGGTGCAAGACAATTTTGTAAAGGTCTTGTGAGGTTCTTCAAATGTATCAAATTTCATTCTTTTTACGATAAAGTACGGTAAATGAGAAGGGTATTTTGACATTTTCAGGAGGGCGCTGTGGACCTATTTCTATTGCGACTTTTGCGAAACCTTTGGAATATTTAAATTTCATGCTTGACTGATGCATGTGCAAAATTTGGCTAGTTTTCATCTATCCTTAGGCCTCCAAAGAGCCAATTTATTTGCTTGGAGAATAAGAAACATTTGAATTCCAACAGGCCTTTGCAGCTCTTTTGCTGCTTAGATGTTGTTATTCTGAAAAGGTACTTTGAGTCTGACCAATGAACCTTATCGGAATGCATATTGTAATTAATTGAATGTGACAGTGTATCCTCAATGGCTGGTATCCTACAATTTGTAGATGTGTCCCTGGTCCAGCACACCTTAATCGAACTCTGAACTGACTCTTCAGCTCGCAATCAAATTCTACAAAGTTCTACAAAGTCAAGTGACCTAATTAAATGATTCAGGTGTGTTAAAGTAAACACACATTTAAAGGTTACAGGACACTGGCCCGTGAGGACTGCAGTTATGGAATATCTACAGTTTTAGGACCCAGTTACTTTTACTGTGATGTTATTACCCTGTTTTTTAATTTTTTTTTTATACCTGACCATCTCAAATCTTCAGTCTCAGTGCCCCCAAGTCATCAAATAATTGTTAGAAAAATTAATAAGCAAACGAGGTTGTCTGCCTTGCTGTTGGAGCTAAAGCAATCAACATGTAGAAGTGAGTGACTCTTCGTTAGTGCTGACAGGGTGTCTGCACAATGTACCATGGGATTAATTATCATCAGCATAAACTTCTTTACTGTAGCACATTCTATTGAAACCTAACATGTATATAAAGTGTAAAAAATGGCATTTACCCATTTTTGGCAGTGTCTAATATTAAATCACACTAAGCTGTCTTGTTTTAGGTCAGTTAGGATGATTAAAATAATTTCAATTTTATTGGGATTTTTTTATTACTTTATTCAAAGTCAGAAGTTTAAGTAAACTACGATTAGTATGACTTTAAATGATATGGAAAACCACAGATGATGTTGTAATGGCTTTGAAAGGTTCTGAAAGGTTTTATATCACAACATTATAGTTTAGTGTAGCACAACCATGGATGTATTTTGAGGCAGCACCTCAAACACACTGCTTAGCTGTGTGACATCATCCAAAAATCAAAAACATCTTGCAAAATATCAAGAACATAATTGTGGACTTCCACGTGTCTGCTTCATCCATGAGTAAATTGTCCAGATGCCTAAAAGTGCCACATTTATCTGTTCAAGAACATATACCCAAGTATAAAATTCATGGGAATGTCCAGCCCTTAGATTGTCCAGAAAGAAGATCGGTTCTGTGTCACAGATATGAATGTGTTTGGGTGTGAAATGTGTGTACAAATGTGTAGTCAATTAAAGACCACATATTTATTATGATTATAGAAGTGATCGTCTGCTCCTGGTTGTAGAAAATGTGTTCAAACATCTGTCGCTGATTGAGGATTTCCTTACCTCCTGTTATATTTATTATGGCCATATGCATTGAAAATTATCCATACCAGTCTGGTTGTTCTTCCTACATATCCATTAGGATTTTGCTGGATTTACAAGGTTTGGCATTTACATGAAAACAACTTCTAACTCCATACCTCTGGACAGAAATATATAATGAGGGATTGCAGATACACACCAAAACCTGCATGGTGCAAAGTAATCTAATTTTCTGCTCGTACTTTGAACTTATTCACCTCTTTGTCATTGTCCTCACTCTTTTGTCCTCTACCTCTTCTCTCTCCCCTTTAAACCATCCAAGAACTTCCCCTTTCTTTCTTTTTCTGAGTGCAACTGACTTTTGGTGCCAACTACAGGCACAGTAAATGGAAGCTGTGATTATCATTGCCTTACCACTGTCCTGTCAGTGTCTGCTCTTTGGCAAAGATTCTTTGGAAGTCCTCATCAAAGGCTTTGGTCTTTGATCTGGGAGCATAAGAAAAAACCCTAAACACTGTGAAAAATAAAAAAAGGAATGTCCAAAAAACAGGGTGCTGAGGTGAATGTACTTGACAGCTCCTTCTCTGTGGCCTTTATGTCACTAGCACAGGTGTTTACACATCCTTACATCAGATCAGGAGTGATTCATGCACAGACTGACCTAAAGTTTTTACAAGATAGCACCTGGCAAGCTGCATGAGAGGTTCTAGCTTCATACATCTGCACACACACAGCAGAAGGTTCACAATCTTTAAGGAAACCTAAACCTACAGAGCCTAATACGTCTTCATTTTCATCAAAACTACACATGAATAATTCTACACAAACAACCTAAAGTAGTATTTATAGAAAAGGATACTCTAAATGCTTTAACCTTCCTATTGCAGCTGAGTGACAGAAGAAAGTAATAATAGAAGCCCATTTTGAAGGCCTCAGCCAAAATCTACAGGGGCACAAGTCATGCTGCTTTAGCGACAACAAACCACAGCCTCTGAAACCTTTGAAACCCTGTGTGGTCATTTTTCTCTCACAGCAGCTGAAAAGAACTGTGGTGGGTGGGAAAGAAAAAAGAGCCCCTCACCACTCATAATACCAATCTTATGTATGTAGATGAAAATGGTAGCAATGGGAGGGGATGCGGTGAGGGGGGTATCTGACAGACTAAGGCACAATTTTAAAGCGCTTATTGAATTGCTATTACAGCTCCTGAGACTAATTGTGGCTGTTGTGTGTATCTCGGTGGCCTAGGGGGCTCTGGAGTGGCCCTGTATGCTCTTACTCAGTGGGGTTTTCAAACCGAGTGGCCCTGAAAGAGAACGGGACCACCGTAGATCAATGGCAAACCTATCACTCTTTCACAGCCCCTTGCTAATCCTTCTCATTTGTCTGCCATTTGTTGAGGCACATTCACAGCTCCCTGAATTTAGGATTAGAGCTTGTTTTGTTACAAAAACAGCCCGAGCTATAACGCTGAATAGATGGAAAGAAGGGTGCGCAATGGATGAGGGAGGCTGTGAGTTTTTGAGTATGTGTGCATGTATAGTTATTACGTTACACTCTGATCAAGTTCAGGTATTAAGTCTTCTTTATGAGAGTTTATGTACCTATTTAGAGAAGGTATAGTAGCAGGACATATCTAAACATTAGTACAGCACTGACTGTGTTGAAACTTTAAAATGGTGTTAAAGAGGATCTATTATGCAAAATTCACTTTTTGATCATTTTTATACTTCCATTTGGGTCTCTAATGCTTTTACAAACAGTCCGAATGCAAAAAAAACAACATTCAGCCATTTTTTGGTTATAAATGAATGTTTTATTTTTTCCTGAAAATGCACACTTTCAAAAGCTGTGTAATTGTGACGTCACAATTATATAGCGTACCACATCTTGACTTGGCAAAACTTGCCCACTCTACCTCGCAAAAGTTCTTCAGATCTATCTGATGATGAGGACATCTCTTTTCATCTGCCCTCTTTAGGTGAGCCCAACGATTTGCTGCCAGATTTAGTTCTGAATTCTGGCTAGACCATTCCAAAACTTTAATTTTGCTGTTATTCATTATTTTGCTGACTTTGATGTTTGCTAGTGCTGAGTGTGATGCTGAAGAATACAATTTTGCTTCATCCTCAGCTTTTTAGCAAAGGCTAGAAGCATTTAGATTAACAATTACCTGTATTTGGAACCACGCATAACTTCATCTTCATCCACCTTGACAAAAACTTCAGTTTTATCTCAAGAAAAACAACCCCCGAGTATGACGCAGCCACCACCATCTTACTATCTCATATGGGCTATGGTGTTCCTTATATGAGGGGTTTTTATCCCAAACATACCACTTGGAATAAGCACATAATTGTGGAACGATGGCAGCTTTGGCACAGCTGGAGGACATCGCCAGTGGAAGAAGTTGGAGGGAGCGTTTTTTTCAGGGATCGTACTGATCTGCTGGCACAAGATGCTGCATGGCTTATCAGCCGCTTTAGATTGCCCAGGGCAATTATTTATTTTTATTTTTTTTTTTATATTATTTGGGCAATTATTTTGGAACTCTACACGAAGCTGGCTTCAGTGTTACAGAGGGAAACCAGGAAGAACCATGCATCACCGTTACCAGTTCAAGTTCCTTACCTTATAACCAGAGCTTTTCAGGTGGAGTTGACTGACAGGTCGGGTATTTAACAGTCATCCCTGTGCCGGGCCATGTCAGCCCTGTGGAACGGCCTCATCCGTATGCTGCTCTGATATACAACGTTCCCTGTTACTGTTATTCTCATTTGCAACAAGGAGGCGATTTCTGAATGTAATCAGAGCTATGAACTGCACTCATACTACTATGAGGGCCCCATCTGTAAGTGAATATGCTTTTATGAATAGAAATTTTATTCAATATACATGCAACCTATTTGTGATGCGCAAATGCGTCACTAATGCAGTGGCACAATGGCCTCTTCAACTCATGATTATTTTATACTACAAAAATAATTATAATTAATTTAATAATAATAGTTGTGTTGGGATCAAACTTCTGTGTGCAATGGCTGGCTACTAGGTAATTTTCTATTTTTTATGTGACGTCCTGAATGGTTGTACAGATTTAAAGCCCTTAATATAGTGTGTGTGGTGACAGTCTTCTTAATGAAAATAAAGGAGCCATATTTACGTCATTATGATGATCAGCATTGAGCTATGAATGAGCTTAGTGCAGCAGCTACACACCGCTGTTTGGTTTAGATACACACATTGTAGAACTAAACAGGTACGAGCCAACACACATTTTATTTTTAGCCAGGTTTGAATTACTGATGTCATTAAAGAAGTTGTTAGTTTGCTCTAACGGATTACAAACATCCCTCATGGTGTCTACACAACATGAGGGATGTTTGTAGTCACCGCAAATTGGGAGGTATGAAGGCTATGTGTGCGGTGACATGTCTACACAGGGTTTTGTACATCTGAATTTCTTTGTGCACCACACGTTTCAGAATTTCTCCCTACTGCAAACTTTTAATATGAAAGCTGTGGACTCTTTTGTACATGAGGCCCCAGATTTGTAGACACAGCTAAAACTTGTCAACTCAAATTCTCACATCTGTGGATCTTCCGCAGCTCTACATGAATAACGAGGGCCCTCTTGACTGCTTCTCTGTTAGTTGCTTTCCTTGCATGCCCTGTCAGTTTATGTGGAGGGACATGTTGTGGTAGATTTGGAGTTGATGAGAGGTGCACCTTAAAATGTCAAGAGCTTAGGATATATAACATCCTAGCCCTGCTTTAAACCTCTACACAACTTTATCATTTTTATTCCTTGGTCTTCATGATGCTTTTTGTTCACTAATGTTCTCAAACAAACCTTTTAGCACGATTACAGAACAGCTGCATTTACACTGAGATCTAATTACATACAGGTAGATTCAATTTACTAATTAGGTGACTTCTCAGAGCAGTTGATATTGCCTGATTTTGTTTTAGAGTATCAGAGAAAATGGACTTTTAATTCCATAACATGGCCCAATTTTCAGGATTTTTTTCCGCACAAATATTGTAAACCATGTATCATTATCTTCACCTGATGGACTGGCGACCTGTCCAGGGTGTACCTGCAACCCAATATGGAAGAAGCAGTAGAAAATGACTGACTGACTGACCAACTGACTGACTGAAAAACATACAATCCCAATAAAATACATTGAAACTTGTGGTTGCAACATGACAAAACGTGAAAGAAGTAGGAGTATGAGTACCACCTATGGTGCACGATACACCATAGGTGGTTCATGCTTTCTTCGTGATGACTTAATTCCAGATCCAGAAGAATAGCAAAAAAGATTGTTTCTCAAGAGAACCAACATATTTCTCTCTTTCATATATTTGTGTATCTCTTCTCATTTGCACAAAGTGAGTATAAAGACAGATTTTCATGTCCTGACTCTCTAAAGAAAATATTTCATAAGAGCAAGAGAAAACATGAACAAATTGATTCATCACACATAAAATACATGCAAAGGAAATACAATTTCATGAAAACAAGAGTTCCCTCCGGAGTTCTTTTGTGCCTGGACAGTCTTGGCAGGCTGCTGCAGACCTATCAGACTGAGGGCATCTCATCACTGAGTGTATTAGTGTTCATGTCTGAGGCCACTTAGTGGACTTTAGATGGGGCCGCTGAGTGGCACCTGCGCCATGTTTCCCCCTAATCCCAACCACACCATGCTGCAGGTATGTGTGTGGCTGACCAGCCAAACCCCACGTCCGGAATTCTCTGCATGCTTGTCATTGTGCCAGACGCTGGGGGACTGAGTTGGAGGGATGATTGGAGAGATGATTTGTGAAGGGAAAGCAAGTGGGAATATTTGCTTTTTTGCTGAGGGACAGGTTTGATACTGCTCTTTTGTTTGTCTACTAAAAGATAGGAATATGGAAACAAATTCCATCTACCTTTGAAGAAAACATAAAACATTAAAGCATACTTGAACCCAATTATTTACATGGACATTCTAAAAGCCATGAATAATGGAGGCACACCAGTGAATGTTTTTAACGCAATAATCTCAAATACACTGCTTCCACATATGACACAGTAGAAAATTTCAAAGAAATCAGCCAAGAAACCACCAGTGTGGTTCATCGTTAGGTGCAATTTACAGATGCCTAAATATGTCATGTCCATCCATTCAGGTAATTATACTCAACTATAAACAGCAAGGGAAGGTTCAGCTATCATACTGTTCAGGATGGAGAAAGGTTATGTTTCCACGTATTTTGGAGCAAAATGTGTGAATCCACCCTTAAACAAAAGCAAAATACCTTGTAAAGATGCTGGCTGAAACTGGTTAGAGAGTGTGAGTTTCCACAGTAAAACAAGTCCAGAGGTCACTCAGACACGTAAAAGCCATTGCTCCAAAAGCAGCATAAAAAAACAGATTGCAAATGCACCCCGACTTTAATCTTCGGGGACATGGCCTGTGGTCTGATGAGACTAAAATTGAGGTGTTTGGCCATATTTAACTATTGTTACATTTTGGAAGGATACCCAAAACCAAAAGATTTACTATATTCTCTCTCTGACTCATTATTTTGGCACTAAGCGAATTAAGTTGTAGTAGTAAAAATAGTAGTAATTCTAATTGATGTAAACAGACAAAGTTTAGTCTAATAAAAAGTCAGACAGTGATAAAAAAAAAGGTTATATGTCTGTTTAAATCAGTTTATGTATCTGGTTTCAACTGTACATTACCTTCAGTATTAGGCACCTACCTGCATGTACTCAAAAAATATATCAGGAGGCAATTGTCACTTTATATTTCATATAGAAATTTCTTAGCCAGCAAGATGTTAAGCCAATAAATAAATAAATAGGAGGAGCATAAATGGACTCCATCTATATTGTTTGGTCAGCTGAGGCAGGCCAGCCGGCTGTTGGCCAACGTCCCAGTCGTCATTGCGAGGTTGTCTTTGGCCATTAGTGAGTGGAAAAGACCAAAGGCAGAGCGACATCGCACAAAGCCAGAATTGTGCCAATGCCTGTCCACCCTGCCCTCTTAAGCTCCACTTTATGTGAAGTAATTCTTTATGCCGGTAAAACCAGATGAACTCTGTGTTTTGTCACTGCAAGCATGGTGATATTTGTTTTCACTTCAAAGATCAACAGGTGGATGGTCTACTTTAACACTTCTGCACAGTGTCAAGTTCTGCCCATTTTGTTGTGGTAAGGCTGAAATATACCAGGTATGAAGGTTTTTATTGGATTAAAATCAGACAATAAGCAAATGTCAGTTTCCTCCCTCCGGTTCTGTCGTCAGGTTGTCAGATGAGGAACCTAAACTTAAGACCTCGGCATCTAACCGAATGTGCAAGGGGAATGTTCGTCAAATCCAGGCTTACTCCACAGTTATTGGCACACCTGGTAAATATGTGCAAAAACACATTATTCATTAATTTTCAATGGCAGCAGCGTTATGTTACAATAACAATTATCAAAAAATCCAACCTTAATTTCAGCACACTTAATCAGTGAGGGGTAGTACCCCATGTCATGAAATTGGAGGTTAAGAAATTATGGATTTTTACGTCGTCACAACAATTGTGGCCTATATAATATTTTCAGTAAAATAAATGTAACTGAAGCATTGTTGTCATTTATACTTAATTTTCAAAGTTTATCGGAATAGCTAGGACATTTGTAATTATTAATCCATGTTAATGTTATTGAAAAATAACATTATTACCACTGTGTCTTTTCCAAAATACTTTGTACAGTTCAAAGGCATGAGACCCACCAAGAAAAGTGAGAGGGGAAATCTTAAAAACTCACTGTTAGAGAACTGAATGCAAAGAGCACCATAATGAGACCACTAAGACCTCAGTGGACACCTTACATAAAAAATGCAATTTGTACCTTATATTCACAGTTATGGTTATTCCAGACATAAACAGTAAACAGATTGACAGCTCAAAAGTAATAGTGAAATATTAGACCAATAACGCTAATATTAAGTTCAAAGGGCCATTGAAAGTTCCTCTTGCTTTCAAACTCTGCTTGGATGTAAATTTAATTTAAAAAAGATTACATTGTAAATTTCAGACCACAGGACAACATGCAAAGCACAGCAAAGACACTAATGTGGCTCAGAGGGGTTTTCCCATCCCATCCTGCAATTCTCCTACATTTTACTGTCTGTTTATTGACACATCGAACTCTTATTAGATTGCATATTATAACTTATACATTTCATTTACTAATGAGAAATTAATAATTTACCAGACATTCCTCAATTTTCTTTCAAAAAGTTTGTTTAGTTTTTTTCTTGAAATTAGGCACAAAGATCATGTTTACTACCTCAGTTTGAGACTTTTTTCTAACAGACAAATGGCTCCCTCTGATGGTCAGAGTGAAAGTCTTTGGACTAATTTCTTCTTGCACATATTAAAAAACGAAGTATGACAACTAGTATTTTACAGAACTAAGAGAAAACAGGGTATAATATTGCACAAGTCATGGATTCTCTATTTGTTCCAATCTTCTCCATACTGGCATTGTAGTTAGACTAAACATTAAGATGTTAAAACCGGAGATGATAAAAAACTTTTTGGCTGTCGTTTTCCTTTAAATATTTCTCACCTAAATCAGTTGTTATTTATGAGTTTATAAATTATCTGGTGGATTAACCCATGCATGGCTTTGTTCTGTGACCTGCCTCACCACATTAAAGTGGATTGGTTTCAATGAAACCATACAGCTTATGAGCAGTGCTATTTACTTTGTGTCACCTGTGTACATTACACTTTGTGAAAAAAAATCTAATCTAAGGGCTCCTAAAACATGACCAAAAAAAACATAACCAGTGAATATAAGTGTGCACCAGAACTGCAACACATGCAGAGGGGGATGGATGTAGATAAGGAAGAAAGCCACAAATCACAAAAATGCTGTGTAAAGCAATAAATAACCTTCCTTCCACATCTTCCTTCTGCTCAAAGTTAAACAAATACCAATACAAATACCAATTTCTCATCTTCCATCATCTTACTTTGCAAGTACTTAACATTCAGGTGCTTTAAATTCATTTTATTTTTGTTTGAGGGACTTTGGATTAAAATCATAAAACTTCTAAGAAAAAGTTGATGCTGTGCATAACTACACGTTTTTCATGCATCTCTAATACTATATAATTTGGAAAAGGCACTTTTTGGGGTATTGGTTTTCTTCAACAGTCTCCCACATAGATTATAACAGTGACAGGAAGTGCATGAGACTTAAAATGAGGATTGTTGAAAGTCCCAGAAAGGAAATAAATAGATTGTTTTTGGTAACAGTGTGCAATAAGTTGTTTGCTCCTTCTTAGTTCCCTATTTGCTTTTCTGTCATTTCTACATCTTTCTTTCTTCATATATTCTTCTTAGATGAAAGTTATGACATCTTACTTAAACAGAAGTAATTGAGGCCAGCATGGAATGCAAAACCTGCTGACCATACTGCTGTGCAAAGTGTTTTCATGTTTTTACTCCCCAATAAGTTGTTAAGATTATGGAATAGAACATCATACACAACTAGATGCGTTTGTGCAGCATAAAATTGTTATTGTAACAAACTATGGGGAGATTACGCTAGGGTAGGGGTTGGTTCTACCAGCTTTGCACATATAGAGATTGAAATCTTCCAATTTTCCTTAGCTTAAACTCAGAGAATCTGTGAACAACTATTTCAAGTGCTCTCTCTCTCTTAGATTTAGGTCTGGACTCTGACTGGGGCCCTCCAAGACTTTATGTGAAAGGTGTACCTCTGCCTCAATCTCAGGGGTTTTATTCTAGGACTGAGCCTCTTCTCATAAACTCTGAACAGCTTATCTGTCCATGAATAAGAAAGGGATTACATTGCCATACATTTTACCGTGGGGAGGATGCTCTAAGGGTGATGTGCAGAGTTAGTTTTCTATCACACACAACATTTTGTATGTAGGCCAGAAAATTCTGTTTGATCTTACCTGACTAGAGCTCCTTTATACATCTTGTTGCATATTCTACATTTAAATGGTTTTCTTTGAACAGTAGCTTACTTCTTGCAACTCTTCCATAAAGTTCTGGATTTGCTCACAATTATTAGTCGTCCTTTATTTTACTTATCAGACTAGTGAAGGCAATTGGCTGCACTGGATTTTAATAAGGGAGATCAGGGTAAAGATTTGAAAACCTTGCTTTCTGTTTCTTTCTCATCACAGCTATGAGATACTTTGTGTATGCATCCATAATGGTGAGGTTAACAGAGACAATCCATGAACCAGTAGAATGAGCCGTGAACAACAGTAGGGGCAATGTACAGTCATATTCAATAAATTAGAATATGCATTCTGATGAGGCTCATTGGTCAGACTAAAAGTCATGTTTGCAAATAATAACCTTTAAACAGGTACTAAACACTGTTTTTAGGGGAGCGGTGGTGGCACAGGAGTAGTGCATCGGCCGCAGCTGAGTGGGAAACCAGAAACCTGAAAGTGGAGCATGTAACTGGACAAATGGCTGAACAGAACACTGGGTATCCACCTTTCCCTATTCAAGGTAACCTCACCAGATTATATATTTTTGATGCAATTAATTACTTGTATGTAGGAAATAAGAATTCTTACAGACAGTAAGACCTCAAAAAATGTGATTACATGTATCGTTACCCGCTAGTGTATTTAATTCTTGATTATACAAAAAACTGAAATATGAGGTACTGATGCTGAACTATGAGAACAAAGACATCAGTGTTCAGAGGTTGGAACCTGAGGTTCCTGAAAATACTGCGATTACATAGATACATTGTGGGTTTAAGTTTTGTCACGTAGATCTGTTGCAAAAACACTGTTGTTTGTGGTTTAATTTGTTGACTCACAAGCTAATCTGCCTTTGCATGGTGTGAGAAATTAACAGAAACGAAGCAAATCAATAGTGGAAATGAAATGAAATAATAGGATGAAAAGATAGACATATTAAAAAAAGTTTGCTAAAATTGAAAGGAGCATTATTTTCCTTTGCACACTGTGACATATATTCTAGGCAAAAAATTTGAATACCTTTGTAAGAGTGAAACATTAAAGTAAGCATCGATTGCATACAAATGTTTTTATGTTAAAAGTATGAATGTCTACTCAGACTGGGTACTAAGATGCATCCCGAGTGACTGAATTACAAGCTAGTGGGAGAAGTTTTGTCATATTCTCGTGAAATGTATGTATTGTTGCTCGTAGAGAGCAGATAACCAATGGACATATAGTATTTCAGGTAGAAAATTTACTTTTTATTTTGACTCTGTTTTGTTCTTCGGAGACACAATACATGCTGCAGGAAACCTAAAAGCTTTAGTTTGCAGAGATGAAAGGAGCACAGCAGCATTGCAAATCAGTTGCTCTGTGGCATTTCCTTCGTGTAGTGTGTACGTGTCATAACTCATTAAAATACTCATTAAATATCATGAAATATTACTTTATATGACTTAGACAGATAAAAAAATAAATCAGTTTCTGAATAATGAAGTGTTGCAAAGTCTGTCTGTTACTCGGCAAGTTTGGCAATTCACTTGTAATAATTTAAATTCTATTACTGTGATCTACGACATTGAAGATTGTTTGGAAATGATCCTGGGCACACTCACAATTAGCTGCTGTAAATATGTAAACAGTCCTTAGTCTGGGAAGTTACCCGTGTTAGAATTTCTTGGCCTGAAGGTGGGGATTGGAGAACCTGGTACCTAGAAGAGCTGGACTTGGAGAGACTTGTATATCTGCTGAACAAATGTAACCACATGAATAAAAAGCATGCTCTTGTTCTCTCTTGCATGCTGCTCTTGTTTATTAGAAAAATGTACATAAAAATCTTAAA
Source organism: Crenichthys baileyi (assembly GCA_036173005.1). Lineage (NCBI taxonomy): Eukaryota > Metazoa > Chordata > Actinopteri > Cyprinodontiformes > Goodeidae > Crenichthys > Crenichthys baileyi. Next base: position 105,071 of record JAHHUM010002474.1, read on the forward strand.
ATACATCCTGATCTCCAGCTATTCTTGTTTTTCTCTAACAGAGATCTGGCACGTTCTTATCTTGGAGCATTTCACATATTGGAAGAAATTAGGAAGAACAGTCTTTAAACATGCTTGATTGAAATAATAAAGTGGGAAAGCTGAATGAGCTCTTTGCAGCATGGGGGGTCTTAGCCTGTTTGGTAAACAACATTTAGCAGCTTATCTTGCAAGAGGCTATAGCCTACATAACACCTTTCATTCTCCCAAGAGATAACACAGTTGCATACCTATTATCTTTTGCTCGTTTCTCCTCTTTATCTTTTCTCTTTATTCTAAACTGGGTACCTGATGGCTTTGAATATTTCTTGTCCATCTGCAATCTGTGTAATTGTCACTCCAGTGGAGTAGTAAGAGTTAAAATAACTTGAGCCTAAACAGATTCACATTTCTTGGCATGCAGATTCATTTTTTTCCAGCAGTTTCACAAGCATAAGCTGTGAACCTTTATTATGAATGAAATGTGCTATGTTTCAGAGCAATCAGCGAACTAATTATATTAGATGTGCTATAAGATCCCTGTGCAGCAAGGGATGTGAGAGAATCCCCTGCTGCCCCCTCCAATTCCCCATCTTTCACAACCTGTGTCAGACCTCAGCAGCAACCTCAACCACTGCACCTGGAGAAGGGCGCCCACTCCCCGCAACTGGGCGATAGGAAACCAATATGTAGATTAGACAGGCTATATGACATAATGTATTTAATTTTTCTGAGGGGGAGGGCAGTGGGGGTGCGCTCAGGCCACCCTGCCGCCTTGGGCAGCTGACCACATCGCCTATATTAGAAACCACCCCTGCCACCAGGTGCTGTGAGTGTAGCCGCCCCCTGAGATTTGATACACCATGAATATAGATAAGGGGTAGGCTGGTATTGGCACCCAAAGGTATACAAATAGTTGTGATAGTAACTACTGTTAGCTTCCTGGGCTGTTAAAAAGGATGGCAGGAAACTGTCAGGGCTTTAAGATCTGGAGAGTAGTATCTATTCACAGGATTGCTTTGTGAGCACCATTAATTGTTTGTGCAAATACAAAAACCAACTCCTTTGCTCTTACCCAGGTCTGTTTTGCTGCAGGTGGGTAGTGTGCCCTGTTAACTAATCATGCAGGCATCAATCCTGTGACTAAGGATACATGCTTCTCATGTAAATGTTTGGTTTGTTTGATTTTGGTGGTTTGTAGTGTTTAGAATGGCATGTCTAAGAAGCAAATCTGGGTTTCAGACAAATTACATTGAGTTATAATGTTACTTTAGACTTCAGATAGCAGCTTTAGGGAGGCTCAGGTAAGTAATTTATACTAAAACAGAATAAATGTGAGAGACTTTGTCAAACACATTACAAATTATAATGGCTTTTTATAGATTTACTGTTTGCACCACTGTTCTTACTAAAGGAGGCTCGTAGGCTTAGACTGTGAAAACTACTGCTTTACCGTAATCATAGAGGACCAGTGACAAAACCTTCAAACCTGAGAGTGGTTTCAGTTTGTCATATTGTTACCTTTGCCAATGAGGTTATGTTTTGAGTTGAGTCTGTCTGTCTGTTTGTAACTTCACACAGACAAATTCTTATGAATTTATTTTACCAGAGGTGTGTCTTAACCCGAGGAACAACCCATAAAATTTTCCAAGAAATATCTTTTTCTATGCCGTCAGGGCCCCTATGTTAGGTGGCGGAGGTATGTGGCCTCTGACTTTCTAGTTTTGTAATAATAGGCTAACCTGAGCTCATTTCTTCTTCTGAATGCGTGGAGCATTTGCACTTTGTTTCCCAGCAAGAGAACCACAGGCATTTGGTTTACTGTAACACGTAACCTGTTGATGCCTTGTTTGTTCACTGACCACACAGACAGAGAAGAACTGCACTGACACATGTTTAATAAAAACCACAGGCTGTATATAAGAGAGTAACCATCCCCCCGATAACAATGTATGAGTTCGTTGATAGAACGATAATGACCCTGCAGGTCTTAATGCCTCTTTATTTTCTGACATTTCTCAGACAAACAGGTGATGTTATAAAACAAATTTATTGTTCTCTGCTAAAGCAGATACAGGCATTTAACATTTATTTTCTACTTTTGCAGCTCATGGGACTGAGATCATACATGGCAACAAGGTAATTGATGGCTTGATGGTGTATATGGCCTCTGTTCAGAACAACAGAGAACATATTTGTGGAGGATTTCTCATTAGTGAAGACTTTGTGGTCACAGCTGCACACTGTGATGAACAGTGAGTTTTCAGACTTACAATACTTAAAGGTGTCATATTTAATATTTTTATTCAAATAAAAGTGACAAATTCTTCATTCATTCATTTAGAAACCCTACAAGTGTTGTTCTTGGAACTCACAATCTCAAGAAATTTGATGATGGCACAATAAGATACGGTGTTACCAGGTGCAAGCACCCAAAATTTGACCGCGTTATTTCTGGTAATGACATTATGCTTCTCAAAGTAAGCATGTTTTTTATCACTTCAAAATTTTTTGTGGAAATCCTGAAACTTTAAAACAAGTAAAAGTTTTAAATCCCTCGTTGTGTTTTTCTACGATTTGCAGCTGTCTGAAAAAGTGCAACTCAACGACAGAGTGCAGCCGATCCAGATACCGAGGGCTGAGATGAAACTGAAAGACAAAGCTAAGTGTCGTGTTGCTGGCTGGGGCTTCACCAGAGCTGGTGGTAAAGTTTCCAATTTGCTCGAGGTGGCTCAAGTGTCCATAATTAGCCACAAGGAATGTAAAAGTAAATGGAAATTTTTGAGGCACAATCTTCCAGACAATGTTACCTGTGCACTTGGATATAAGGCAAAAACAGGATTCTGTAAGGTATACATCTTTTTATTTTATTTTATTTTTTTTCACAAAGCTTTGCTTGTTGCCAATTGTCAAATAAGAAACTAACTTATCAAGCCCTGTTTTCTTCACAGGGAGATTCAGGTGGACCTCTAGTGTGTGGAGGGATGGCCACAGGCATCGTGTCTTTCAGCAAGGACTGTGACCCAAATGTACCCAACGTCTATACAGATATATCAAAATACGTGTCCTGGATCAAAGAAGTTCTCAAGCAAAAACACTGTTAAGTGGAACACAGCATTCACGTGTAATGTAGAGGTCTTTCTGTGTTGGCTCTTATATTAGATCATAAAAGATTTGTTTTTTAAAACCTGTGTTGTTTCATACTGTTTCATTTCTACTTAAATACATAAGGAATTTCATTAAAAGGAAGGAATCTTTCATAGTTGCTCTAATTTTAGATTGTCCTGGAACGGTCCTAACACACCAGAGAGCAAATATTTTAATATTTTATCTCTTGTATGGTATGTAAGATGTATAATTTTGAGTGTGTTGCTCTGACTTAAACAAAAAATGAAAATGCATTTGCATGTGGTGTAATTATGTTTTTCAGTGCACGTCTGGTTATACAGTATTTGCATACACCCATAGCACTCAGTTGTTTATGATGTTTTAATCCTCTGATAAAAGAATATAACCAACGTATGACTGTCATTGTGTTCTGCTAGTGAGTATAATCTTTACAAAAAAAACAGTTGAACTGTGGAAACTGTGGTCTGTGGGTTTTTAATGGTCTGTCGTGTAGCTTGCACAAACATTGGTCTATTATGAATATGCTTGGTTGCCAAATGTATTCATTCACCCCTGCAAATAGCTGAATTCAGACTTTCCAACCACTTCCATGGCCACAGGGGTGAAACATCAAGCAAAGAGGCATTAACACTGCTGCTAGAAACATTTATGAAAGAATTGGTCACCTTTGGTAGCTCAGTGAAAACTGTTTGGCACAATGATAGGAAGTCACATATGCAGAAAGTCTAGTTGTGAAACCAGCTGTTAGTAATATTCCTTTAAACTAAAGCTGTAACTGTAGGGCATGAAAATCACAGAGTAGGGTCAGCCTATGCTCTAAAGCAAAGTGCCCAAAGGTCACCAACTTTCTGCACAGTCAATAGCTACAGTCTTCCAAGCTTCATCTTGTCTTCATCATGTCAGTTTAGCTCAAGAACAGAAAGCTTAATTTAATGGACTCAACGTGCAAATCGAAGTGTTTGATGAAGAGGTGTAAAGAATGCTGTCCCTGGACACAAGCCTCTCTGTCTGACAATCCTGTGAAAAAGTCTAGGTTGTTTTCATCTCCAAACGCCACTGTTGGTGTGGTGTGCAGAGCGGAGTTCAATTTTGGCCTCATTTGACTAGACTATGTACAATCTCCCAGTGTTTCACTGACTTGTGCAAATGTTCTACAGGAAACTTTAAACAAGTTTCAACAAGCTTTTTCTTCAGCAGTGGGGTCTCATGCATTGAGTGTGTGTACAGGGGTTGGACAATGAAACTGAAACACCTGTCATTTTAGTGTGGGAGGTTTCATGGATAAATTGGACCAGCCTGGTAGCCAGTCTTCATTGATTGCACATCGCCCCAGTAAGAGCAGAGTGTGAAGGTTCAATTAGCAGGGTAAGAGCACAGTTTTGCTCAAAATATTGAAATGCACACAACATTATAGGTGACATACCAGAGTTCAAAAGAGGACAAATTGTTGGTGCACGTCTTGCTGGCGCATCTGTGACCAAGACAGCAAGTCTTTGTGATGTATCAAGAGCCACGGTATCCAGGGTAATGTCAGCATACCACCAAGAACGACGAACCACATCCAACAGGATTAACTGTGGACGCAAGAGGAAGCTGTCTGAAAGGGATGTTCGGGTGCTAACCCGGATTGTATCCAAAAAACATAAAACCACGGCTGCCCAAATCACGGCAGAATTAAATGTGCATCTCAACTCTCCTGTTTCCACCAGAACTGTCTGTCAGGAGCTCCACAGGGTCAATATACACGGCCGGGCTGCTATAGCCAAGCATTTGGTCACTCATGCCAATGCCAAACGTGGGTTTCAATGGTGCAAGGAGCGCAAATCTTGGGCTGTGGACAATGTGAAACATGTATTGTTCTCTGATGAGTCCACCTTTACTGTTTTCCCCACATCCGCGAGAGTTACGGTGTGGAGAAGCCCCAAAGAAGCGTACCACCCAGACTGTTGCATGCCCAGAGTGAAGCATGGTGGTGGATCAGTGATGGTTTGGGCTGCCATATCATGGCATTCCCTTGGCCCAATACTTGTGCTAGATGGGCGCGTCACTGCCAAGGACTACCGAACCATTCTTGAGGACTATGTGTATCCAATGGTTCAAACATTGTATCCTGAAGGCGGTGCCGTGTATCAGGATGACAATGCACCAATACACACAGCAAGACTGGTGAAAGATTGGTTTGATGAACATGAAAGTGAAGTTGAACATCTCCCATGGCCTGCACAGTCACCAGACCTAAATATTATTGAGCCAGTTTGGGGTGTTTTGGAGGAGCGAGTCAGGAAACGTTTTCCTCCACCAGTATCACGTAGTGACCTGGCCACTATCCTGCAAGAAGAATGGCTTAAAATCCCTCTGACCACTGTGCAGGACTTGTATATGTCATTCCCAAGACGAATTGACGCTGTATTGGCCGCAAAATGAGGCCCTACACCATACTAATAAATTATTGTGGTCTAAATCCAGGTGTTTCAGTTTCATTGTCCAACCCCTATATATGCTAATACAACTGACTAAATTACCTAATGTTTATGGAAAAACTCTACTTGCAAATCCAAGTCTTTCTAGAGCTCTCTGTGGGTGGATTTTGGACAAGGCTTCTAATTACTATTGACTTCACTGACAGAAATCTTGTGAGGACCCACTGGTCTTCTATGAATCTGAATTTTTTTTTTGTCTGAGCTGTGTTTAATTGCTAAAATCATCTAATACAGGGAGAATTTGTTAGTGCTTTAATATGAGCTATTTCAGTTTACACAAGAATTACCCAGCTACTTTAGCCCCATAAATGTGTAAATACACTCAAATATTTGATTTGTCTGATTCTAGAGGTTCACAGGGTTCGAACTTTTCCAATCAGATTGGTTCCATTTTCTATATGTATGTCATTTACAGAGATCCTTATCTGTTTCAGAGAAATGACACAATGAGTCATAATGGTACTTCAGATACTGTAGCAGGTGGCAACTATAGGGTATCGCAATGGTACGTCAGCCAACGTCCTGTCCGCTGCTCTGGAGTACATATTGAACAAAGCAATAACCAAAAACTGCAGCTAAAGTGATGCCACAAAGGTTTTTTGACACAAAATTAGTGGCAGCATATAGATGGAGAAGATGTTTTGGAAATTTTGGGTTTTTTTTCCCTTAATAATAAAAACCATTAAAAAACTACATTTTGTGTTTACTTGTTATCTTTAACTAATATTCAAATTAGTTTGATCATCTGAAACACTTAAGTCTGACAAACATTCAAAAAAATGAGAAACCAGTAAGTGGGTAAACACTTTTTCACCCCACTGTAAGTGCTGAGCCACGGATACTAACATAGTGGTTTAGCCGAGATTAAATGACACAGTTATCCACAGTATCAGAGGCTGCTGTGAGGTCCAGTAGACCCAAAACAATTGGACATCTTCCATCAACAGATATAGCAATGTTGTTATGAACGTTTAGGAAAGCAGACTCTGTGCTGTCATGAACTAAAGCCAGACTGGAATTTGTATAAGATCTCATTATTGTTTAAAAATGGTTGTAGTTGGATAAAAACACTTTTTTCTAAAACCTTCGAGATGAAGGGCAGGTGGGAGATTGGCCTACAATTAAAAAATCAGGTGATCAAGGTAGCATTACTGACTCAAACTGCTTGAATACAGCAGAACCAGCAGGGGAACCAGAAGCCGGTCTAACAGATGGTACTTTTTCAATAAAAGAAGAGAGAAACTTTTCACAGGTTGTTGATGAAGTGTGTAACAGAACAGATGTTAGTGGATTTAAAACAGAGTTAATTGTAATGAATAACACCATAGGACAATGGCTGCTGTTAGAAATAATGTTAGACAGATATTGGGTTTTTGCTTCTTTAGCGGATCTCTGGTAGTGAGCAGGAAGATGAATATAGGTTTTCGTTCAGCCTGTCTGCATAAAATAAAAAAGCAATAAAATTCAGGATCTCTCAGCAGGTGATGCTGAAAAAGGAGAGGAAATCATTAGAACATAATGAGGAATCCACATCAGTTGATGTAGAAGGCTGTGAATCCATAAAAGCAGCAGTAAACTCTTCTGCCGTAGCAGAGGCGAGGATGCAATGTTGACAGGCCCCTGTCATTGGTCTAGTACTGTAGCTGGAGAGGGAGCTGTAAATTCAAAAATAATAGGTAAACGATCCAAGATAGCAGTCTCAGAAATTTCGCAGTGTAAGATAGACAGTCCATGTGAGAGAACAAGGTTCAGGGTGAGATAACAAGCTCCTGGATGTGCTCAAGGTAATGAGTTGGTCTATTCACTAACCGTATCAGATTAAAAGATGCCCAAAGCCTTGAAAATTCAGCAGCCTATGGATCATTCAGGCAGCAAATATGAATGTAAAAACCATACAGATTAAAAGATCCAGAAGAGATTGCACTCTACACAACAGATCTAAGATATGCAGCATCTTGGTGCAAACACTGAAGGACTAAGGCTTCCTCAAGAAGTACAGTCTACTCTTTAGATGGCTTCACTGCCTCATCTCCAGCCTTGTCTGTTGTCCACGTGAACACCAAGGTATTTATACCCATCATCCATCTACACCTCCTCTCCTATTATGTAATTAATGTTTGACATATGCCTTTTTCCCAAGAAATCTGCAATCTCCTTTGTTTTGTTCAGACCCTTGATAAACTGATTCTTTCCCCACCATGTCACAAATTGTCAGTGTCTTGTCGATTTTAGATACACCCGACAACTTCAGTCCAGCTCCAAGGCAATACGCAAACTGCAGGGGATCTGATATGTGCTTGTTTGCTAACTCAGGTGGGGCAGCACAAGTTCGTTTCAGGACCTTCAGGAGTGGACTGCCAGGCCAAAGGGTCCATAGTAATGATGGAAAGAAAGCTCATCTGATGATGGGCTTTCTTTGGTACCAGAACAACACTGGAGCATTCTGGGCCAGACTAAAGTTGAAGAGGTGCTGTAGAACCCCCCTGAGTTGCTCTGCTCATGCCTTCAGCACACTGGGACATACACCCTTTGGACATGTAACCTTGTTTCAGTTTAGTCCATCTAGCTGCATCCTCAACTAACTTCAAGAGACAGACAGGCAGGAGGGGAGACAAAGGGAGCCCCAGCATCTCCTGATTTGGTTGAAGACAAAGATGCAGAAGGGTCCATGGTTGAGGTGGAAGATAAACCATTTGAGGTGTGACAACTAACAACCCAGGAGAGTGGTTTATTTATTTTTATTTAAACATTCTAAAAGTAATTTATGAGCAAAATTATTAGATGGAATAGTAAAAAAAAAGGTAATTTATTTATATAGCGCTAATTCAAAGCATATGTTGTTTCAAGGCACTTTACAAAGTCAATTAAATCGAATCATACAGATTCCAAGTCAAATACATACATTCCAACCAATCCAAGTTCAAACAGTGCAGTCAAATTCAGTTTATAAATCAAATTGGTTCAAAAGTTTTCTATCTAAGGAAACCCAGCAAATTGGATCATTCAGTCCCCCTCCTGCTCCTTGTGTTGTTGACTTTTCAGCAGTCTCACATACTGTGCATTGTATTGTATTGTATTGCTTTATTTGTTATATGCAGGTTAACAGACAGTCAACAATGCAATAAAATGCTTGAATAAGAAGAACCGTTCAACTCACTATAAAAATAAAAGTACTAATGACGTGCAATAAAAAACTACACAACATGCAGCAGCAATAAGCTAATAAAGTGTCACACGTGCGATTTGGTGCAGTATTACTGTCCAGCATTCAGCAGTCTGACAGCTTGTGGATAATAACTGTCCTTAAGTCTTTTTGTACATGCTGTACAGGCACCTGTACCACCTGCCTGAAGGTAGCAGACGGAAAAGTTCTTTTGCTGGGTGAGTGTGGTCCTTGATGATGCAATGCTGCGTGCTTTACGCAGACACTGGCTGTGGTAGATGTCCTGGATGGGGGGGACTGCTGCCAGTGTTGGCCTCTGCCGTTCGCACCACCCTCTGTAGTGCCCTCCGTCTCTGATGGGTGCATGCATCTGGCAACAGTGGAAATGACAACTCCCCTTTAACAGGAAGAACCCTCCAGCAGAATCAGGCCCTTCATGGGATTAAAAGATTTTGCGATAAAAGCATTGTATGCAGTACTGAAAAATTTGAAATATATAAAAGTACTGAGCTGAACTAATTTCCTGATTACAGAGTGTATATGTGCTTTAAGCTTTTCAACAGGAACCACAGGCATTCTGTTTGCCATAACTCTCGTCAAACTGCATTTGTTCACAGACTACACGTATACAGTGATCACAGATGGAGAAGATCTGCACTGACACATGACACATGTTCCAAGAAAAAAACGCAAGATCTATATGAGAGAACAACTCAACCCCCTGATGAAAATACTTTCTTGTATCCTCAGCTGTTTAAGAAAGTGCAACTAAACAACAGAGTGCAGCCAATTCAGATACCAAGGGCTGAGAAAAAACTGAAAGGCACAGTGTCATGTTGCTGGCTGAAAATGTAAAGTTTCCAATGTGCTCGAAGTATCTGAAGTGTCCATAATAAACATAAAGGAATGGAAAAATGAATGGAAACAGCTTCCAAATAATGTTACCTATGCAGATTCTGTGAGTTGTTTAAAAGTATAGAAGTATCTTTATTTGTGCACAAAGGAATGGCTTTTTGGCAAGTTCTAACATACCAAAGAACTTGTTGAACCTTTCATCACAGGATGATTCAGGTGGACCACTACTGTACAGAGGGATGGCCATTAGTGTCGTGTCCCACAGCAAGCACGAAAACAGTGACTACCCAAATGTGCCAAACATCTACACATCTGCTTGCCATGGATTTAAACGATTGTCAAGCAAAAATCTATTTTGAGTGTAACAGAGCATGAATACATTTTTATGATTCTGTCTTTGTTTGCTTTTTAGCTAGAAGATAAAATAAATTTAGTTTTAAAACTGAGTTTTGTTTCATATTGTTTAAATTCTACTAAAACACATAAGGAATTAGATTTAGACCTAATAAAAATGGTTATTTCTTTTACCATCCACATTTGTTAGTTTTTTTATCTATCACAGGTTTATTTCTCAGTGCACATGCTATAGTTACATTCTGATAAAGACGTAGCCCCCCCACATGGTAAAACCTGAAAGTTGTTTTGACCTTTTGGTTAACCAATAGATTGATGAATGGGGGATTTTGATTAACCTTAGTTAATCTTCTCATGAGAAAATATAACCAACATATGACCCTCAAAATGTTCTGTCTGAGATAAATGTTTTTGCAAGAATCTTTATGTGACCAGTGTGGTCTATGTGGTTTATCTTTTTGTGACAGTTCGAGCAAACATTGCTGTTCTATCTGCAGCAGGAAATATATGTAGTACACACGTTTTTCTCAGTAAACATAATTTGTTATGGAACTTGTGGGCCTGTAATTCACACCAGATGTTGGTAACAACTGGTAATCTATACAGAAAAAAAATAAAACAAATAAATTTTATGCAGTATTCAGAGTCTAAATATCAGTAATTGTTTTTGGCATGTTGTACAAAATCCTTGGCATCCACCAAAGCTGGAGATCAAAGTGCCGGGGGTCGATCTTTGAGTTCTTTCCATAAATTTGTAATTGCACATCTGTGGAAATAAATGGCCAATAACCAATAAAGTTATCAATTCTCTATAAAAGATGCAAGAATTTGACATAATTAAAGCTGCTGACATACAGGTTAGTATTTTGTCATGTATGTGTTTAAAATTTGTCTTATTGTGAGGAAATGAAACGTGTGAAACAAAGTGCCCTCATGTCTTTGAAGCATGTGTGTTACTTTTGAGGCACTTTTGATGTTATGTGTATGGGGTTGAAAAGTGTAGAATTTACAGTCCTAAAGTGTTACACAAAAACATATTTGCAATATACATATCATCAAATATACAAATATATGATCTGCTGTTTTTCTCAGCTGCCTAAAGAAGACACCATCGAAACTGCAGCTTTGCAAAGCTGAAGCGTACAGTCCATGCAGAAGCTGTCCCCCCTCCCAGTTGCTATTGAGAGTAGCCTCCAAGACACCCAAGCGGTGTCTTCATTCTTGTTCATCAGGACAGCTTATATAAGAGGTGATTTCTGGACAAAGACAATTATTTGAGGATGAAACAATTTAGAGATTGGTCATTTGAGTGTGCTGTTTTGGTGGACTAATAAGCCACAGAACCTGAGGCGACATGCTAGATTGGGTTGGTTTTAACGTTGAGACAAACTTTATTTCAGTGATGCGTTTTAATGATGATGATCCAGTAATGTAAGTTTGCTCCATTTTATCTGTGTTTTTCCTTAATCTCCTGGAATTAATCTGCTAAAAATAGGTTTGAATATTTCTTAAAATATGCCAAATGTTGTCTCCACTAGCATCTAACAAGCTAAGCACTGCTTGTACCTCACAGTAAACAGCTTTGTTTACAACAGTGCTTGTTTCATTCACCCTATAATCGTTATATATTCATTATAATCGTTTGTAGTAATGGTATTTAATGCATGGGTAAACATAGGGTTGCAAAATAAGCTATTTAGCTAGTTAACTAAAACCGCTACCTGCTAATGCTAGCGGCGGGAAGCTCAAATATTTACATCTGGCTTGTGGTTGTTATATAAAGCTGGCTTGTTGGTGGACCAAAGTGTTGACAAGAGTGTGGGAGTTCCATCCATCCATCCATTTTATATACCCGCCTCTTCCGTACAGGGTCACAGGGGTGACCACTGGAGATAGGCACGCCGGTGCCTATCTCCAGTGGACGAGAGGTAAGGTACACCCTGGGCCTGTTGCCAGTCCATTGTTGGTCAAGACAGAGACACAAAGGACAAACAATCATGCACACATCCATTCACACCTAAGGGCAATTGTGAGAGATCAATTATAATACCAATTATATACAAATTATACTAGAGGGAATATTTTGGCAGAATTTTGTGAGATTTAGAATATGTTTAGGCCTCAAAATGCCAATTCATTTGTCAGGAGAAAAATAATAGATCAATTCGAATAGACCTTCACAGCGCTTTCACTGTGAGGGCCTAATAATAAATCCCCAATAAAATGAAACAACACTGTTGTGATTTACATATTTGAAAATGAGTGGGAAGAAGTACAATCTTATTTAATCTATTAATCTAATCACTTGGTGCTTCCTGTCAGATCTTGTTTTGCATTCTGCCTGTAAAGATGAACTGATACAAGTGTTACGGCAGGGACTGCAAAGCCAAGGTTGTCACGTTTTGTCGTAATTTAAGCCAGAATGAGCTTTGTGTAAAGATGTGCATGATGCTTTAATGACATAGCAAAAAAATAATAAATTCTATTCTTGCACCACCATCATTGTGTGTCTACATAAACTACAATACCCCATGATTTCATTTCTATATCATTGGAGTACAGGATTGGTTGGGAATGTTTAAAGGAAAGCTCATAACAGTACACAACAGTGTTCTGCAATTTAACACTATCTTTTTATAGATACATATATTTAGCTTATAATGTGTCAAATTTATTTGTCAAAGGTTAATCTAGGGACATAAAACACCATGCATACTCGTACTCGTACTCGTACTCGTCGTCTTCCACTTTATCCGCGACCAAGTTGCGGGGGCAGCAGACTCAGTAGAGACACCCAGACTTCCCTCTCCCCAGAGACCTCCTCCAGCTCCTACAACGGGAGCCCAAGGCTTCCCAGGCCAGCTGAGAGACATAGTCCCTCCAGAGTTTCCTGGGCTGTCCCCTGGGCCTCCTCCCGGTAGAACGTGCCTGTAACACTTTCTGGGGGAGGCGTCCAGGTTCATACAAGTAAATCTAAAAAAAACAAATAGTTAACTTTTGCACGCTATTCAAATTGTTTTTTTGTTTTTTTTCTGCATACGAGTAAATCTCAAATAATTTGAATAGCGTGCAAAGGTTAACTATTATCTGTCACATTTCCGAAAGTAAAACTCATAAATAATATAGATTAATTCCACATAGAGTGAAATATTTCAAGTCATTATTTCTTGTAATTTTCATGAGAGCTTACAGATAATGAAAACTCACAATTCAGTATCTTAGAAAATTAGAATGTTATATAAGAAGAATAAAGGATATTTGAAACAGAAATGTCAGGGTTCGTTTTTATGCACTCATTACTTGGTTGGGTGTAGCATGGAGGCCATCAGCTTGTGGCTTTACTGAGGTGTAATGCAAACCCAGATTGCTTTGATAGCAGCCTTCAGGTCAGCTGCATTGTTTGGTCTGGTGTCTCTCATCTTCCTCCTGACAATACTCTATAGAGCTTCTGTGGGGCTTAGGCCAGTTTGCTGATGAATTTGACACAGCAACGTCATGGTCATTGAACCAGCTTTTGGTACTTTTGGCAATGTGACCAGGTGGTAGGTCCTGCTGGAAAATAAAATCAATATCTCCATAAAGTTTGTCAGCAGAAGGAAACATGATGTGCTCTAACATTTTCTGGTAAATGGCTGTGTTGACTACGGACTTTCGAAAAGTGGACCGACACCAGCAGATGGCATGTTACCCCAAATCATCACTGACTGTAGACTTTAAGCAGCATATATTCTGTGCCTCCACACTCTTCATACAGATCCGGGACCTCGATTTCGAAATGGAAACTTCACTTTTGTCTGAAAAGATGACTTTGAACCACTGAGCAACAGTCCAGTTCTTTCTCTCCTTAGCCCAAGAAAGACGCTTGTAATGAATGTGACTAAAACCCTCCTCCACAAACTGGATTTACTACGCCACTTTCTGTTTTGTTACTGGTGCTTCATTTAGCAACCACCACTGTCATCTCTACTATTGCTGAATTGACCTTTCCTCTATTGTAGTTTAATCCATTGGTAAATTTTCTTTTGCAAAACTCTATTCAGAAAACCCCAGGTATATCTACAGTCACTTCTTAATTTTTGACTCATATAAGGACGTTTACTGTAGTCACCTTATCAGTCTTCATGTCCCTAAAGCCCGTACCTCATTTGGTAAAACTAAGCACATTCATTGCCCCGTCCACCTTTAAAGACTCTTTACAATCAATAGTGCAAGATCATTGCACTTGCTTTTAATCATTTCTAATTTTTTTAACATGACATCATCTGTATGTATAGATTTGATATTCAATTCAATTCAATTCAGTTTATTTATATAGCGCCAATTCACAACACATGTCGTCTCAAGGCACTTCACAAAAGTCAGGTACATACATTCCAATTAATCCTAATCATTGAACAGTGCAGTCAGATTCTGTTATTTATTCAAATTGGATAAAAAGTTTTTCTATCCAAGGAAACCCAGCAGATTGCATCCAGTCAGTGACTTGCAGCATTCACTCCTCCCGGATGAGCATGTAGAGACAGTGGACAGTCACTGGCGTTGACTTTGCAGCAATCCCTCATACTGAGTATAAATGTAGCGACAGTGGAGAGGAAAAACTCCCTTTTAACAGGAAGAAACCTCCAGCAGAACCAGGCTCAGTGTGAGCGGCCGACTGGGGGTTAGAGAGAACAGGGCAGAGACACAAAGAGAACAAAGAAGCACTGATCCAGGAGTACTTTCTATGGGAAGGAAAAGTTAAAAGTTAATGGATGTAGCTCCTTTAGTCGTTTCACCTAGAAAGAAAGAACTGATAAACTCTGAGCCAGTTTTCAAGGTTAGAGTCTGAAGAGAGCACATAGAGTTAGTTACAGTAAAAGCTCAGTCAGTAGCCATGTCTAGGAGAGAGAAAGGGTTAAACACTGAAAGACAGGGCCATGTGGATCATCGGTAGAGGGTGAGCATTAAGTTGTTTCCAGCAGAAGCTTGGAGGATTCCCCTCTCCAGAAAGGTGTCACAGGTAGACACAGAGTCAGGCCAGGTGTAGCTTCTAGGAAGAGAAAAGAGAGAGAACAAAGTTAAAAGCTGAAATAACAGAAAAATAATACAAAATTGAAGAGTAGTGTGAGAAAGTAGCGAAGAGGGTGAAAGTGGCCATTATGTCCTCCAGCAGCCTAAGCCTATAGCAGCATAACTACAGAGATAGCTCAGGATAACCCAAGCCACTCTAACTATAAGCTTTATCAAAAAGTAAAGTTTTAAGCCTAGCCTTAAAAATAGACAGCTTGTCCATGTAGAGCCTACTGATGGCCACTGTTATACTAAAAACCACATTTCATTCTTTTTTATGTTTTTCTGTTCTTAACTTACCTTGGGTGCTGCCTTTTGGCCTGTTCATGATTATAAATAAGACTTAGTTCTCAACTGACCTTCCTGTTAAAAAGAAAAGCTAAATTAAATAAATAAATAAAAACATTTGAAACTCGTGTAAGATTTGTCCTTGTGTAGTGGCTCTTGATGCACTGACCTCTCCTTGTGAAGCTGTCAGTCTTGTTGCCGTGGGCAACTTGTCTACCACACTTGTTACTTACTCACTTTCTGAAATGAGTGACAATGAGTGAGTTTTTTTTACAACATTCTATAATAATACTAATAATGTGTGAACTTATCACCATCTAAATCAACATTTATATGTACCACCTGCCATTCTCACGTTTATTATCTCTGCTCTTAGTACATTAGCTTAGGCCTATGAACATGACAGCTCTGAATTTGTGTGATTTTTTTGGTTTATATAACTGGCAGCACAATTCAAAGAAATGTGTCGTAAGGGTCATGTCGTGTTTTTGTGCTCCATAAACTTGGTTTTGAGTTTATTCTCATATTTATTTTAACTTTAGTAACATTTTACTGTAAAGATAAGAGTAAACAGGAAGGTCAGTCAGTCAGTCAGTCATTTTCTACCGCTTATTCCATAGTGGGTCGCAGCGAAGCTGGTGTGTATCTCCAGCAGTCTATGGGTGAGAGGCGGGGTCCACCCTGGACAGGTAAACAGGAAGGTTTAAAATGTAAAAGAAAGGAAACATAAAATAGAAGAAAATAGAATTAAACTACCAAAATGTGTGACTAATGCATAAAAAATATAGATTTGTTTGTAAACATACTTTTTTAGACAGGTAAAAGGCTTTTAGCTAAGTTAACTCGGTATCAATCGAACAAGAAGTTAATAATATGCAAACATCAATCTGAAAGTCCAGGAAAAACAAGCTGTAAGTAAAGAGGTTAAAGGAGGTCTGAATGCAAAAGCAACATTAAAACTGAATAGGAAACAGCATTAAAAACGAGACAAGCTGGGTATTATGTGACTGAATGTAAAAAGTTCTCAAGATAAATTAGCTCATTTACATCAGACTGATCAGACCAGCTTCCCCGTGACCCACTATGGAATAAGCAGTAGTAAATGACTGACTGACATCAGACTGATCAGTTCAAAGATCATGAAACCACACAAAATTACAAACAAGCTAATTTCCACTGAAAGGGGATGTGGTATGTAGATTCTCAGCTTCACCTTCCAAAAACTACAAGCTGGACTGGATGACATCATGAAGAGGCTGGGTAATGTCCTGCTGCTCCACATTTTGATGTGTCTTGGACAAACTGGTAAGAAATTCAAGTCTGACAATTAATCTCAAGCTACTGAATAGTTCCCTGAGCTAAACTTTGACTTTTGGATTTTTTTGTAGTTCATGGGAGTGAGATCATAAATGGGACAACAGCTCCAGAGAACTCAATGCTGTATATGGTCTCAGTGCAAAAAAATGGGCATCACGAATGTGGAGGACTTCTGATCAATGAGTACTTTTTTGTTACTGCAGCACACTGTGGTGGAGAGTGAGTCTACACTATTCCTCTGTTGTATTTTCTGATTGATTAAGCTTAAAACTGCTTTTACAATAAACTTTCAATGACCATATCTTTAGTGACCTTAAATATGTTCTTCTGGGAAACCAAAACCTCAAGAGTTCAAAGATGAAAAAAATACGAGTTAATTTCATGTGCAAACCCAAGGATTATGCGGACGTAGCAAATGGTAACGACATCATGCTTCTTCAAGTAAGTATGTGCTTTAGGGAGCAACCATATTGATATTTGTACACACATATACCTGTAGTAATTATATTGATCTTAGACTTGCTCTAGCAAGAACAATTTGGTAAGAGTAAAAACAAGAAAGACATAAAAATTGCTCAGTATTTCTTTTTTGCTTCTTTTCAGCTATCTGAGAAGGTTCCTCTAAACAACACAATGAATAAAATTCCACTTCCTACATATGAAATAACCTTAAGAGACAATTAAACATGCTCTGTGGCTGGGTGTGGTAAAGTTGATGAGAGGTTTTCTAGTGTGGATGACCTGAGAGTAGTGAATGTGTCAGTCATAAATTCAAGTGACTGTAACAAGAAATGGGAAGGTCATCTTCCACCCAATGTGATCTGTGCTGGTGGATATGGTACAAAAAAGGGATTCTGTCAAGTATGTTTCTTTTATTTTGAGGATACTAACGGTCTAAACATCACATGATAAATGTCAAACAAACTTTGAAAAATTCTTCATCTTCACAGGGTGTTTCTGGTGGTCCTCTGGTGTGCAACGGGAGAGCTGTTGGTGTTGTTTCATTCAACAGGGGTTTCAACTGCCACTACCTGGATGTACCCAACGTCTATACGAATATATCTAAATATCTTCGATGGATCAACAAAGTCCTCAATGAAAAGAAATGTGTGTAATTTGTTTTCCACACAATGTTTTGCTCCAGTACGCAATCACTGTACATGGGGGCCAAAATTGTGCCTCTGGTTTCAGTTGCCTTATCAGCTTCTGCTCTGAAGCAACATTGCAGAATAAAAAACAAAAATTTACAAAAAAATGGTTTTCACACAAAAGAGAGACATAAAGTCCATAGGTTGAATGACGTCACTTCTGCAAGGTGATTAATTTATTTCAAGAAAGAAAATAAAATATTTTCAAATGTTCAGAAAAATTACAGACAGGAGGTGGATCGGCTAGTACGCTGGTGTGATCAGAACCACCTGGAACTTAATCCATTCCAGACTGGGGAGATGATGGTGAACTTTCTGAGGAACACTACACCCCTCACTATCCTCAACAAGGCTGTATCTGCTGTGGACCACTACCGGTTCCTAGGGACCACCATTTCATGAAACCTGAGATGGTTCTCACACATAGACAATGTTCAGAAGAAGGCCCAGCAGAGACTGTACTTCCTGAGGTAATGAAGAAGTACAACCTTCCACAGGAGCTGCTGGTCATCTTCTACACTGCCATAATTCAGTCTGTCTTGTCTTCATCCATCTCAGTGTGGTTTGGCTCATCCACAAAACAGGACAATTTCAGACTACAACAAACAATCAGGTCTGCAGAGAGAATCATCAGGGCTGACCTTCCCTCCATCCAGCACTTATACAGGTCTAGGGTCAGGAAAAGGGTAGCTAAAATCTCTGCAGACCCCACACACACTGCACACAAACAGTTTAGGCTTTTACCTTCAGGTCAGCGCTACAGAGCACTGTCTGCTAAAACCAGCCGCCACAGAGACAGTTTCTTCCCGCAGGTTGTTTCTCTGATGAACACTTGACAGTCTAGAACAACACCAAGCATACTCGGACTGAACTCACATTATCTTCTCTTGTAAAGTCAGTTGTGTATATATGTGCATGTAAAAAGATATTTTTTATTTCCATTTATTATATAAAAAAATAAATAAATCTTAACTGAGAGCACTGTGTACCAAAATCCAATTCCTTGTTTGTGTGCACAAACTTGGCAATAAAGCTGATTCTGATTCTTAACAGTGTTTTGTTATTATTTCTCACATCCAATAAAAACAGGTAGAAAATTATAGGTCAAACAACTTTCAATATGTTAGGAATAACCTTTATTATTATGCTCATAGCTGTTTTTCCCTTTTATACTTTAGTGAAATAAAGGTCTAATGTTTCCCTTTTGTTACAATAGGATAACAATGCTCATAGACGTACAGTACAAGGATAAATGGCCCAAGGTTTGTCATAAATGATCTGAAGCTGGGGCACTGGGATAGATAGTGGAGCAGCCGGTATAACTGGGTTGACTAGAAACCTACAGCACACTTAGATTAAGTATGGACACCTGCTACTACACAATCTAACAGATAGACACCACAATGGTGACACATAGTCTACTGATAATCACTGAGGGAGAGCACATCCATTGCATTGGAGTGCCAAAATAAAAAAAATGTGACCTTCTATCGAGGCTTTCGTCATCTTTACCAGACGGCAACGGTCCAAAAACGGAGCCTTACGCTGATCTCTGTAATCTTCCCCTGCCTAATTTTAGATTAAAGGGAGCTAAAAGTTAAAACTGTATGGAGTCTTTCCTTTTAAGGCCCTTTGATAGAGTGAGTGACTGTTTCCGGCTTCCAAAGGACCGGGGGGTTCCGGGCGTCTGACTCCCAACAGGGTGGGGTGCTTCGGACAAGCAATCCCATCATTGTATCCAAACCGCCAAAAAATGAAAAGAAGAAGCTTGGGAGGGTCCTTAAACCCGGGGTTGCAAATTATTAGTTTTTAGGGGTCACGCTTGCTGACAGTAAAATGCTTGGTGGTGCCAGATGATGAGTAAAAAAATGCTTGGCAAAATATTAAATGGCTATGAAAAAACACACATTTAAAGATAAGGGACGAACATACGTTTTCCCCTTTTAACTTCCGTAGCTTAGGCCATTCTCCCTATATGTTTTGAATCAGTTGGACTTATAAAGAGTGGAAATCTAAAGAAACATTATGAAACCAAGCATAAAAACTTCAACCAAAGCTATCTGCCTGTGTCTGACCATAGTACAAGGAGAGTTATGAGCGAGCTACACAGCTGATAAAACAGTCTCATATGGCTCAACTGTGAGCATACGAGTTTTTAGGAAAACACAAAAAGCCTTTCACTGACTGGGAAATGATCAAAGAGTGCATGGAAACTGTGGCTGAAACACTTTTAGATGGAAAAGAAGGACAACAACTTTAGGAAAAGGTTAAGCAAATTGCCCTGCCTGCAACAAGCACTAGGAGAGCAGAATTGTTATACCAAGATGTACAGACCCAGCTCGACTGTGCCATTCAAAGTGCGTTTAATATTGGTATTTAAATTGCATTGCATTTTTCTGTTCAGCAGATGATTTCATGGGCATATGAATAATTGATCAGCTGTTTAAAAACAAAAACTCTAGTGTTAACTAAATGGTAAATTAAAATGAAAGAAAATATTTTTGTCAGTTGATTTAAAATGTTCATCTTCTATACCGATTATTCCATAGTGGGTCACAGGGGAGCTGGTGCCTATCTCTAGAACATGACATTGTTCAGAGAAGTTTAACTACTGCAGGCCTTAGAGGTTTTGTATCTTTCTTGTCAGTTTCATAATTATGTGGGAGGGGCATGCAAGCTCTGAATCTCATCTGTGTTTTTTCTTTGTGCTTAAAAATGTTAAATAAATGTGTGTGTCTTGTTTTTGCATCTGATCTTTTTATTTTATATCCTGCACTCTACTGAGACTGCCTTGGTAAAATTGCTGGCAATTGCTGGCAATGGTGGGTCCATCAACAAATTGGCCCTTATAAATTAAGAATAGAATGTCATCAAAGTTCATGTACATGTAAAACAAACAAACATCTTTGGCAATATAGTGTACATATCTATCCATCTATTGTCTATATCCACTTATCCTGAAGGGTTGCGGGGGCAGAAGGGGGTCTATCTCCAGTGGTTATTGGGCGACATGCCGGGTACACAGACAAGAAAAAGTATTCAAACATAGTGATCACAGTTAAGGCACAAGTAAAAAATAACACACAAAAAATTGACCAAATGTACTATAAAGTGAAACAGCAAGATGTCCATAATATTTGAGTAAAAAAAAACTATTTCAGATCAAAACATTGTTGCGTTTGTAATGCAAAAAGTATACCAAAAAGGGGATAGGAAATTATATTACAGTAGGACAACGTGTAAAGAAATAAAGAGATCGATGGTAAAACATGTTTCTTGTATTCATTTTCATAGTATTTGCATCAGACTTCTGAGCATTCAACAATCATGAACGATAATTTGAGTTTGAGTTGTCCAAATGATGCTTTTAAAGGGGATGTGGTTAGTTGTGAAACTGATATAGATTTTCCTAGATAATAGCACATGCAAGCAGAGGAAGCTGTATAAAAGGGTCAGCTTGACAAACTATTGCACAGCTAGAATTAGCCTGGTTTGCTGGCATCATGTTCGGCCTGAATGAATTTCAGCATTTCCTTGCTCTGATATTTCTCAGACAAACGGGTAAGAAATTCTCACATTTTAATTCTTAAATAGCAGCACACACCTCTGAACTGGCTTTGTCTTTTACTCATCTCTTTAGTTTACGGAAGTCACATCATACATGGCAATAAAGTCCCTGCAAACTCCATGCAGTATATGGTCTCAGTGCAAAGCAATGGGCATCATATGTGCGGAGGATTTCTGATCAGTGAGGACTTTGTGGTCACTGCTGCACACTGCGGTGTACCGTGAGTCTATGGTCTTATTGTTTTGCTGTACCTGATTAATAGTAAAGTTAATTTGTTGCAAATGTATCAATAACCTGCTTATTGTTAATCATTTCAGTACACCTGACGTGGTTGTTGTAGGAAATCAGGATCTCAAGAGTGCAAACATTAAAAAAATAAAAATCGAATACACATGCAAATTCCCTACTTACAAGGATGTTGGCTATGGCGATGACATCATGCTTGTTAAAGTAAGTTCATGCTTATAAAAGGAGTTTAACAGTATGTTATTTTATTAAGGTTACTGTGTGCGAATTCATCACAGTTATTATTATCATACCTTTATTAAAATGTTTTAAAAACAAGGTAAATGCTTTTCATGTATGAAGAAGTACTATTATTATTCAGCATTAATCAGTTTTCTTGCACCATCCATATTATCAACATTATGATTATTATTATTATTATTAGTGGTAGTACTATTACTAGTAGTATTCATATTTTTTTCCTTGTCACATGACTCTCTTATCAACCCCCCACATAATGTCATAAAATAATAACTGATAAACAAATAAATAAATAAATAAAATATATATAAAAAATATATATTATATATATAAAATATATATATATATATATATATATATAGATATATTATATAATTTTTATATATAAAAATATCTCAACCAAAGGAAGAGTTCTACATTTTACATTCATATATATTTTCCGAGACCTTGATATAAAATGAACACAGAAACAGATTTGTCCAGTAAGCTGTTTTAATCAGCTTTAATATATGTTTTTGAAGATTAGACCACTATATATATGCTTAATTCTGAAGGTCGCTCTCAGTTCATCTACTGTATAGATGCTTTGGGGAAAATTATGACACTTATCAAACTGCTTCAGGTAAAAAACCTTGTATCAATATAATTTTGTCCCATCCACTTTAAATGTAAGCCGAAACCTTTTGTCCCAAAAAAGACTATTTAAAGAATTCCCGACGCTTTGGGAGGGGGTGCCCGCAAACCATCCGCTAAAGTTAAGGGTTTCTACAATAGCCAAATGTTTGGCCCCCTGGAAGGGATTTAGGATTTATTTTGTGGGTTTAAAATAAACCCCCATTTTAAATTTTATAGCCTTTTGGGATTAGGTTTAAAATTTTGACCCACCCCTTTAAACAAAACATTTTTGGGCATTTTAAAAACCTGTTTTTTTTTTTAATAGGGGGTGTATTAAACCAAAATATTTTTATTTTCCCGGTAAATTTTTTTTAAATATGGTAAAAACACCAAACAAAAACTTTATCATGGTATCCACTAAATCCAATGACCATTTCAGCCCCAAACATAGCATTATCACGCAATATATTGTGCACAACTATATTTGTAGAAATTGTTTGTTCCAATTCTAAAAAAAAATCCCAAAACCTATAAATTTTTGTTTTAAAATGTTTTTATTTAAAGTTTAAATGATGAAATTTCAATATTCTTTTCCCCTTTTTTTATTTTCCCGCCCCTTTTGAAGAGTGAACAATGGAGTGAAAACCATTTTTAATTTCCCAACCCCTTTTTATATAGTCCCTTTGGGCGAAAATCAAATATGCCCCGGTTTTTCTGATGGGGTAAAACCGAAGAACAGACATTCAGTCATGATCTCAGAGTGGTAAAGGTGTCAAAATAATCCAAAAGTCCCGCTGGAAGGCAGGGGGGATTTACCTTCCCCACCCAATGTGATCCCGTGCCCGGGGGATTTTTGGTCCCAAAAAAAGGATTCTGTCAGGTATGTTTTTGTATTTTGAGTATATTAACAGTCTAAACATATAAATATCAAACAAGCTTTCTAAAATTCCCTATCTCTACAGGGTGATTCTGGTGGCCCTCTAGTGTGCAATGGAATAGCTGTTGGTGTTGTGTCATTCAACAGATCTAGAAAAGGCGCTTTCCCAAAAATTACCCAACATCTACACAGATATTTTTTTAAAAATCGTTTTTCTGCCCCATTCCCGGGCGTGAAGGAAAAGAGAAAGTTAAACATAAAAACGTTTTTTGAAAAGGGTTACAAGATTTGTTTTTCAGCAAAACTCATAGTTGGGGGGTTTTAAATTTTTGGCCTTTTTTTAGGTTTTTTGTTTTCACTTCTGCTCTTTAGCTGGGAAATTTTAAATAAAACCAAAAAGGGTTTTTAAAAAAATTTAAAGCTCCTCTCCCCTTTTTCTTTTAACAAGCATACACACAGGAATAGTTTTATATACAGGTAATGTTTTTTTAAAAATAGAGTACTCAAAAACAGAAAGGGAAATTTTTTTGCATTTGGGGTTTTTAAAAACCCCTAATATTTTTTTTCACCTGGAAACAAAAGCCTGCAGAAAAACCTTGGGGGTTTTTTGAGCCCCTCCCTTGAAAAAACGGCCATAACAACCATTTTTCAAAATGGTCAACAGTTACAACTGTTTTCCTTTATGGGATGGATAAAATATAATATTGAGCACATTATTAGCTAAATTTGTTCACAATATTAATTTTTAGTTATTTTTCATAATTCATATGGTTTTGATTCCATTTTAATTTTTTTAAAAAAACCCCTTTCTGTAAAGTGCATCAGGTTTTCTGCTCTTATTATTTTTTAAAATTTCACATTTTTTTTCCTGGTTATCTAACCAAACCCAAAAACCTGTGGTTTTAACCGAACGGATCAGTCAAAACTGTGTTCAACAGTGATTACAAAGAAATGCCACGCTATGTCTCGGGTGACTGAAACTGTAAAAAAATTCATTGGTTTCAACATCAGAGCGTAGTGAGAGGTATCTACCACACATGGCCCTGAAATGCATGTTCCAACTTCCCATGCCTCATGTAAATCCACAGTGTGACCCCCTGGAAGTGGAAGGAAAATGGTTCAAATGGTCTTCCAAATAAAAATCTTAATATTCTTGCAAAAAATTAAACTTTTTTTTACATTCAAAATGCCATGGTTGACAAAAAACTAGCACTGCAAATTATCCTGAAAACATTATCTTCGGTTAAACATGGTAACGCTATTCCGAACCTAAATCCAATTGATAATTTGTGGTAAGACAGATGCTATTTTTGTAGAGAAACAAGGGCAAAAAAATCAGTCTCTAGATATGCAAACCTGGTCAAGACGGCGGGTTAAAGATGCTGAAACAGACTGAAAACAAGTTAATTTAAAGGATGTGGGTGTAAAACATAGATTGCTGTGTAGATAATGACTGCTGGGAAAGCAATCAGCTGTATAAAATACACAGATTAACACTTCTGTGAGCACAAGTTGGATTTGCTGGCATCATGCACAAACTCGGCAAATTTCTGCTTTTCAGCGTTCTGGCATGTCTTGGACAAACTTGTAAGAAACCAGCACATTTTAACTCTCTAACTGTCTCACTGAGCCAATTTACATTTTTCTGCCTATAATTTCAGTCCATGGAAGTGACATCATACATTGAGAAAAAGCCCCAAACAACTCTATGTTCTACATGGTCTCAGTGCGAAACAAATTGGATCATGTGTGTGGAGGATTTCTGGTTAGCGAGGACTTTGTAATCACTGCGGCACACTGTTTTAAAGAGTGAGTCCACGGCCCTTTTCTGTCCTTTTATGACTGTTGACTGTAAAAACTTTTTTTAAGAATTTCTAAATGTAATACTTCAGAGAACCTGATCATGTTATTCTGGGAACCCAAAATCTACAGAGGTTAAATACTGAACCAATGTATATTGAATACATGTGCAAACACCCAGCTTATCAATCAGTTGCATTACTTTTTGTATCTTTAGTTGTCTGGGAAAGCTCCTCTAAACAACGGAGTGACAACAATTCCACTTCCAACATCTGAAATAAACCTGAAAGAAAGTCTGATCTGCTCTGTAGCAGGATGGGGTAAAACTGAGAACGGTTCTGGTGTGGATGACCTGAGAGTAGTAAATGTGTCGCTCAAAAATCGACAAACCTGTCAGAAGGCATGGGGGAATAACTTTCCTTCCAATGTGATTTGTGCTGGAGGATACGGTACAGACAAAGGATTTTGTCAAGTAAGTTTTATTGCTTTGTATGTGGTCTAGACATATTGTGTTTAATGCAAAAGTAAAACTAAGCAAGATTCCTTTTTTTAAATGGGGATTCTGGTGGTCCTCTGGTGTGTGAAGGGATAGCTGTTGGTGTTGTATCATTCAACAAATACCAGAACTGCAAATACCCAGATGTACCCAACGTCTATACAGACATATCCAAACATCTTAAATGGATCAACAACATTATGAAAGCAAAGAAATGTGTGTTATAAACTTGTTACAGAAGTTCTTACTGCTCAGTAAGTTGTTTTTTTTTCATTTTATTGTCTCTGTCAGCCTATGTTCAGCAACATAATCGTGAAATAAAGCAAAATGCATTCAAATACTAGAAGCTCTCTTTATTTATCAGCAGAGACACATATGTTCACAAAACTCCACAAAAGGTTAAAAGGTGAAACTAAAGCCATAGTGTTGATGAACACATTGGCTATAAATTTATGAGTTTAAATAAATGTGAGTTTATTAGATACAAAAAGTTACAATCTTTGCAATATTTTTGTCCAAAAAAAAAAGGAAACCATTTTATGAATCATAAATATGTTACACAACAGTTGCTTTTTAAAGTGTTAATCAGTTAGGAGAGGCAAATTCATCTAGAGTTTTCTATTGTGTAGTAAAGGGTTCATCATTCTATGTATTGGGCAGGCAATCAAACAAACTGAAACTGACTGAAATAACCTGGTTCTTTTAAAACTGGCTGTTAAAGTTAAATCCAGATCTGCACATACACTGTAAAAAAAAGACAAACTGTCATTTTTTCTCGCTGTATGACTTTAAATCATGGCAAACTTTTTCTTTTCTAAGTCACTTAGGATTACCAACATGATTTCATTCATTTTCTTCCACTTTACTGAGATCGGGTTGCTTTTGTGACAGATCCATCTCATTCTCCTGCTCATTCTGCGGAAAACCAAAGTGATCCCAGACCAGAAGGTATATATAGTCCCTATGATGAGTTCTGGGTCTGCCCCAGGACGTTCTTCTAGTTGGACATGCTTGGAAAGCCTCCTAGGAGGCATCCTGATCATATGCCCGAACCTCCTCAACTGACTCTTTCGATGCAAGGGAGCAGGGACTCTAATTCAACCTCCCTACTGACAACAGAGCTCCTCGCCCCATCTATAAGGCTACAGAGGAAGTTCATTGCAGCCACCTATACCCGAGATCTCCTTCTTTTTTCTTTTTTTTTAACCGTGTACTGTCCGGCAGAGTAATGCTCAGAATTGTCTGAGTGCCCAGAAAAAGGCCAACAGATTTACTTTCACAAGTGGAGCATTGCAGCTAACAGTTTAAAGCTCTGCTTGAAATTTATAAAAGAAGCTTTATTAGAAAGTGCTTTGGGATTATTTCTATTGTTAAGAACATGGAGACAGAAACAAAAAGGAAAAAATCAGAAGCATGAAAGAGAGAGAGGTGGGGCAAAAAGGAAAAAGGGAGAGAAAGAGAAAAAAATGGAGGAAAGAAAGAAGGATGAAGAGATTAAAAAAATAACACCCTGCTTGCTTCTACACCTGCAGAAACATTCATATTAACAGCCTTTTTACCAAAAAGTGCACGGCACTTGAATGAATGCAAAATGAATGCAAGATGTATTTAGTGGTAAATATAGAACATTTGTGTATCTGTTAACACCTGAATCTAAATACCTGTGGGTCTGAGTGTGAGTGGGCTTGTGTATACAAGGTTTCTCCGTAAAGATATGCAAAAGCGAGTGTGAGGAGCCACAGACCTGCCCCCTTGGACATAAAAGCACCCACACACCCAATGTAAAAACAAACAACAATGGATGTCGTACACTCACTCACACTCCCCATACATACTCTATACTCCCAGGTCCAGGTGCGGATACCCCATAGGGCCTTGAGAACTTGTTATATAAAGCTCCATGAAATAAAGTGTTGCTTTATTTATTTTTATAATTTCAACAATGTCCATACAATATATGCCTGTTTCAAGTTTTTATGTTCCATTTCATTAATAAGAAGTTGCATGATAATACACGCTCATTCACACTGATACACGGTCAAAAAACTGTTTGGCTCTGTCCCATCCCATGAGCTCCACTGAAACTGAATGATATGGGTGTGGAGACAATGGCGAGCAGTGTTACTACTCCCTCTTGTGCTGATAAGTCGCAATAGCGACATATACACTAGGGAGAACAAGTATTTGATACACTGCCGATTTTGCAGGTTTTCCCACTTGCAAAGCATGTAGAAGTCTTCAATTTTTATCATAGGTACTCATCAACTGTGAGTGATGGACTCTAAAACAAAAATCCAGAAAATTACATTGTGTGATTTTTAAGTAATTAATTTCAATTTTATTGCATGAAATAAGTATTTGATCACCTAACAACCAGTAAGAATCCCGGCTCTTACAGGCCTGTTAGTTCTTCTTTAAGAAGCCCTCCTGTTCTCCACTCATTACCTGTATTAACTGCATCTGTTTGAACTCATCTGTATAAAAGACACCTGTCCACACACTCAATCAAACAAACAAACTCCAACCTCTCGACAATGGCCAAGACCAGAGAGCTGTGTTAGGACATCAGGGATAAAATAGTAGACCTGTACATGGCTGGGATGGGCTACAGGAAAGTAGCCAAGCAGCTTGGAGAGAAGGCAACAACTGTTGGTGCAATTATAAGAAAATGGAAGAAGTTCAAGATGATGGTCAGTTTCCCTCGGTCTGGGGCTCCATGCAAGATTTCACCTCGTGGGTCATCAATGATCACGAGGAGGGTAGGGAACAGCCCAGAACTAGACGGCAGGACCTAGTCAATGATCTGAAGAGAGCTGGGACCGCATTCTCAGATATACCATTAATAACACACTACGACACCATGGATTAAAATCCTGCAGCACTAGTAAGGCCCCCCTGCTCAAGCCAGCGCATGTCCAGACCCGTCTGAAGTTTGCCAGTGACCATCTGGATGATCCAGAGGAGGAATGGGAGAAGGTCATGTGGTCTGATGAGACAAAAATAGAGCTTTTTGGTCTTAACTCTACTCACCGTGTTTGGAGGAAGATGAAGGATGAGTACAACCCCAAGAACACCATCCCTACCATGAAACACGGAGGTGGAAACATCATTCTTTGGGGATGCTTTCTGCAAAGAGGACAGGTTTGCTTGCACCGTATTGAGGGGAGGATGGATGGGTCTTACAGCATGACAACGACCGGAAGAACACAGCCAGGGCAACTAAGGAGTGGTTTCAAAAGAAGCATCTCAAGGTCCTGGAGTGGCCCAGCCAGTCTCCAGACCTGAACCCAACCAAAAATCTTTGGAGGGAGCTGAAAGTCCGTATTGCCCATCGACAGCCCTGAAACCTGAAGGATCTGGAGAAGATCTGTATGGAGGAGTGGTCCAAAATCACTGCTGCAGTGTGTGCAAACCTCATCAAGAACTACAAGAAACGTCGGATATCTGTAATTGCAAACAAAGCTTTCTGTACCAAATATTAAGTTTTGTTTTTCTGATGTATTAAATACTTATGTCATGCAAAAGAATGCAAATTAATTACTTAAAAATCACACAATGGGATTTTCTGAATTTTTGTTTTAGATTCTATCACTCACAGTTGAAGAGTACCTATGGTAACTATTAAAGACTTCTACATGCTTTGCAGGTGAGAAACCCTGTAAAATCTGCAGTGTATCAAATACTTGTTCTCCCCACGGTATAAGCGGAAAGTGTTGTTAGCATTAGTACCTGTAAACGGCAGTCTCTGTGTATTTGCTGGATAATGTAGACCCTTATACTTACCATAACTATGAGATTTTCAAAATACTGTCAACATTCCCAAATCCAACATTTTTAATTTTTCATGTTCAGACACAGATTCAAAGTCTCAAGAGATAAAAAAAAAAGACAGCTGTTCAGCTTCTTCGAATCACTTCCTGTTTCAAAGCAGAAAACTGAATGAACAGCAGGCATACCTTAGAAAAAAACAAGTTTCCTTTAGAATAGTAACTTTTTAAATAAAAAAAAAACATAAAACCCTTTAAATTAGAGGTATGAATAAATTGTGGCCTTACTGTTGCTACCTACCTTAACAGGACATATAATTTTTTTTTAATCTGGGTTTTGTTTTTTGAACATCCAGCTTTCTCCTGTTCATTAAAAAAGCCTCATTTACTCTCGGCGTGATTCAAACTTCTCTGATAAGTTTCTTCGTCAACCTAAAAGATTATTTGCAATCTTTCACTCTAGCTCAACGCAAAATTTCTGCAACTGAGGGGCTTTTGTTTCTTAAGTGTTCTGTTCTTTAAATTGCTTTGACTGAACAGTGAAAACAACTACAATAATGGAAGGGCTTTCCAGTTTTGCTGCAGAATAGGCATTTATTTTATGTAGGTGAGAAGTTAAATGCAAAAGCAAAGTTGAGACACATTCTTTCCTCACAAAGTTGCTTTCAACCAAACTGTAATGCAATAAGATGAAAAACAGGATGTCTTTTCAAAAAGATAAACTAGGATTAAAAACCAAACAGCAAAGAAAGATCCACAAAAAGCCAAAATGCATTTTCTCTTTCTATTGGTTTTCTGTACCACTGATCTCTTACTTCAGTTTTCAACTCCTATTTCGAAACCTGCTTGAGGTATCTTGAAAGATTTGTCATGTCGACAACCTAACAGAAAAAATACCAGGTTGTTGGCAAATAAGCTGAAGCAACAAAGACACAAAATAAGGAAACTATTTTCTTTTTTTTCCAGTCCTTAAATGTTATAAAGCTAAGAGAGCAAGGAGTGGGTTTCACATGAGACCATGGCCTTTAGCATCATACTTCTACTGCTCTTCGCTGTCCAGGGTAAGCTGCAATACCTTTATAACAAAACTAGCTATACACTGAAGCAACCAGCACCAAAATACTGATTTAATGCAGAAATATGGTATTTTGTTTTAATTTCAGGAGCTGAAGGCTCTCAGA